>QFEY01000596.1:0-73449 GCA_003316435.1 Russula virescens | reverse complement strand
ATTCATGGCTTCTGATTCGGCACTGGAAGTAGTAAAGTAATCAGTATTTTGCATATTTTACATCATCAGCTCCCTGGACGGTAAGACCTCTCGCTCACGTTCGTGTAATTTGAACCAGAAGATTTCATGGAAGAATATACGCTACGTATACATACAACTAGTACTTATATCACTAGTGCATGCGAGGTAGGAGTTACCATAGGACTTTCCTAATGTCGTGCTTATCCTTGGCGGCAGCTAAGTCACGTACAGATGGTGGAAATTAGGGTATGGCGTAAGTCTTCAACTTGAAGTTCATGAGCTAAAGCAACTGAGGCTGGAATACATCCGGGCCTTTGGTTCTCTAATTCCTCGTTGGCGTGGTTGCGTACCTTGTATTAAGCCCTAATGCCGTATGGTGTCGATCGAATCGCTGGCATACCCCCATCCTATTTAGTTTGAAATTGCTGGGGTTGAAGAGTATCGGTGACCTCGATATGATGATGGCAATAAATATTACTCCGTTAGTTGATCGAGGCAAGTGGCATGAGGCGTCAAGATAGCAGACAGCTTAGTAAGCAACTCAGAAATTGGACAATATGCATTAAAACCTAAATATTGCACATTTCGGTTCGGAAAAAGATGTGCAGATTCCTATCAATATGTACTCATCGCAGTCTGGAAATAAAATGTGCCAGTCTATCTATGGTACAACTATGAGTGTTTGTCTGATTGTATGGCTGCTGACTAAGATATCCGGTATGTCTTTTTTTTTAAATTATCGGCTATAGTCCCGAACGTCAGGTAACAAGCATGTATGCCGCCCATGCGGCGTTAATCACGTTTCGAACTCTATTTACCTTAGCCCCGAAAGATTGAAGAGGTCATGCTGGTCATTGTCTCGCCGTGCCCTTCACGTCATAATCCATGCGTTTTTCTACCAATCCTCACTGAGGCCGCAGGCGAGTGGGATGATATTGACATACGACAGTACGATACCGTACAATTCTGGTCGGCCGCCCGATATGCTATCATGATATGTAGACCTTTAACGGATCGAGAAAAGTGGGCGCAGGAAAGACAGTTAGTTACATTGGAGGTCAAACGCCCTGGTACAGCCAAGTACAAGCCGTTTATGTAAATCTATCCAAGGCTAATAAAATGCTTATAAATATTATTTTTTCAGTCCATGTGTTCACGAGCCGCGCTGACGCCCAATTTCACACCTGATGGTCACACAACCTCCGTACGCACCTATGCAGAGGCCGGATACCCCCTTCGGGCTCTTCGGTAACCTTTGTGAAGGACGAACATGTTTATAAGAGTGAACTTGGATCTTTGCTTGTTGGTATACCCAGTTCGTTACCGCTACAATCATGCTGGGAACTGCTTTCCTGTTGGGTGCACTCACTCTGGTTGGGGCTCTGCATCATAGCGAGTCTGAATTAGGGCGAAGGAATCTCATCACACATGCACAGTTATCCTCGACAGACAAATGTAAAGCCACATGCAACAACATCGCAAAGTCCATATCGCCTGCGTCCCAAGTGTTTTATCCAGGTGAGTTTTTGGTGTGATCTGAGTTGCCAAAGTGCGCACCACCATTGACCATGGGTTTCCAGGGTCACAAAACTTCGACGCCGACATTTCTCACTGGGCCAATTCCAGTTCCCAAGTACCTGTATGTTCTGTCGAACCGGGGACCCCGAGTGATGTTGGCCAGATCGCAAGTCGTTCCTCCTGTCACTACAGGACCTCTCACTATCTTACTGACGCGTTCCGCGCCATCACTCTACAGCTTAAGCAGATTGATCTCGCTCGCGTGCCATTCGCAGTCAAAAGTGGTGGACATTCCACCAACCCTGGCTTTTCCTCGACCAATTGCGTACACATATCCATGACCCGGTTCAAGGAAATCCTGATTCATGAAGACTCGGAGACGGTCGAGATTGGATCAGGGCTTACTTGGACGGATGTTTATGAATATCTCGTACCAAAGGGCCTCAATGTTGTTGGAGGTCGCTTGAATGGCATCGGCGTTGCTGGCTTCACCCTCGGTGGAGGTAAGTCACCATTCCCTCCTTTAGCTTATCTCTTGTACGGTCGTGACCTGAAGGGAATAACATTCTACAGGATATTCTTGGAAAACCAACCAATATGGACTCACTATTGACACCGTCACGGAATTCGAGCTCGTGCTACCATGTGGTGAGGTAAAAGTGGTGACAGAGAAGGATGAAGATCTCTGGTTCGCGCTCAGGGTGTGTCTCATCGTGGTTACGAGACTGTAACATGAGCTGACATACATTTCGTTCTACAGGGGGGACTCAACAACTACGTGAATCCCCAAAACCTATATCAAAAGCGAATCAACTAACTAAGATCTTATGTTGAAAGGGAATTGTGACCAAGTTCACCCTGAAATCACATTCTCAAACTGATGTTTGGGTTTGAGTTTTTTTTTTTCTTTTTAAGCGATCATATCTCAACCTGAGCGCGGCAGGGTGCGTTGCTTAATTTCGGGGGTGATCTGGTAGATCCTGCGCAAGCAGCGTTTGCCAAGTTTGTAGCCCAGCAACATGATGACCACAAGGCAGCGCAGCTAGGAGAATTAGTATACATGAATGGTTCGGTATGGCTCTATCACTTCGAAGCCGGGTTGGACTTTAAATTCAGAGGTCAAACAGGTGATATTTGTGATAGCACTTTTCTATGATGGGCCAGAGCCTCCTAAAGGACTCTACGATGAACTGTTAAGTCTGACAAGTACAGCCAACTCCATCTTCAAGGGTTCTTTCACCGGCTTCATTTCAAGCCAGTTCATCCCTGCATACAAACGGTGAATCTCACTTTTGTTGACGTGCCACCTCCCTCTCTCATGTGTCTCTTCCCTCACAGGGGTTATGCCAATGGTGTCCCTACCCTGCACTACACGGACGCCATGATGAAAGCGTTCTCAAATGAAACCAAGGTGAGCGGCGGAAGCGTCACGTATACGTATGAGTTATTCACTCAGATATGGCACAGTTCTGGGGCGACAAGCTCACCCAGTACGACAGCAGCATGATTGTCGTTTATGTCCTCGAACCATTCGCGTCTGACCTCCTCACCCACGGAGGGCCATCTGCATATCCACCCGATCGTTCTCACGCCTTCCTTCCTACCAACATTTATTTTGGGTGGACTGATGAATCAGTCGACAATGTCATGGCGGACGCTATGCATGCGTCAGCTGCGACGTTGATTGAGGCCGAAATTGAGGATGGGCAGGACTTGGCAAGCGCTACAACTTACGTCAACTACGCATTGTTCGGGACGCCTCTGGAGAGGATATACGGCCATAATTTAAAGAGACTTCGTGAGATCAGGAAGAAGTACGATCCCCAAGACGTTATGGGGCTTACGGGAGGATGGAAGCTTGAAGGCACGTCATGCTTTCCATCAGTTTTGGGCCGTGGATGACATTCGGCTGATATTCGATTGTCTAGCAGGTTGCCATGATGAACATAACGGAGGTGATAAGTTTGTGTTGCAATCGAACGAGAATAACGCACCTTCGTGAAGCAATCATCATGTCATAGTACCACAGAAGTGCGCGGGGTCCGGGATTTATTTTGCCAGTGTATACTAGTAAACACAGGGTTAAACTTTACTAGTTTGCTATCAATGACGTTCACGTTATGAGGTATATCGTTGGCTGCCGTTTCCTGCCGTCTGATTGAGGACAGCGGGGTAATCCCACAATGAAAACAAGGGAAGGACTTTTCGAACCCACGGTCATGTTTTCTGGATTCTGTAACCCGCTGGCCGCATTGTATACTATCATCATGACCCGCCTCGATGACTTTCCGGCCTCATTATTCTCGAGCCCCACCCACACGTGATGAGGGCTGGCACACATGTACATCCACCGGCACTGTCATTGTTGCCCTTTTTCTACCAATATTAGATGCCCCTTGTTTGCCGATTTCTGCACGATGGCGTGAGTGAGTGAATCGAACTGAGATAAAGACTAGAGACATGAACGTACATGAATGGTGAATATGTCATTAATGTCATTCCTTGTCTAATTCGTACGTACCGAGCCGCGGACCATTTATCAGGTTGGCCATATCGACCGTATAGTTACCGATACTTCGTTCAATATCTCATCTCATCTACGATCGTGGTTCTCAACACTTTCATGTTTGGCTCGCCCGTCGGTACTATTAGTTCGAGCGCAACTTTACCCGTTTCAAATCATGTTCAAGTCGCTGGTGGTAACAAGACCAAGTTTCTTGGAGAGAAGGTTCAAAAGCTGCGGGTTTCTGGTTTCTCTAAGGTGTATGGGTAATAATAGTATATACCAATCTGCGAAGTAAAAACAAGACGGTGCGGGTGCGGTAGGTTCCTGTAAGGTATCGCGCCCTCAGGCCCAATTTAAGTCTGAGCACTCGAACAGCACAAGACTGCCGCGATCGTGGAGACTCGTTCCGAAAGGGCTAGAAGCGCCGAAAGAAGGCACTGTGCGCAACCGAAGGACACCGACCTCCGCAAGCGCACGCAAATAAGGTGCGAGGAAACACTTCCTACTCAGACACCGTGATCGCAGACGTCGCAGTACCAGCCAAAGCATAATTCTTGTTAGGTGGGAAGGCAACGGGAACTCTGTATTTAAACGACGCTGATCTGTACTGTAATGGTATGGCACAAGGCAAAGCACCGTGACCCTTGCAATGACGCAAAGTCCCAGAGATCTGAAGAGTTCATCGCAATCTAAGAACAATTGTGTGGAACCACGATGGTACCAATCATTTGTTGAACAGATAGAAAGGCAATTACAGATGTCAGAGTATTTACGGTCACATTCTCCGATTCGCAGGAATACCCCAAGTCAGGGCGAAGATGAACTTGAAGATGATCTTGATGGAGAGTAAAAGACGGTGACCTGGACCTGCGATCGATCCGGTCTTGAATCGGAAAACCCTATCCAGCTGGAGCTTATGCCACAAGTCTTTCAACTCGCCACATTCTTCCAAGCCTGGACATGTATGGTCGACGTTCGAGAACCCAAAGTCGATGATCTTGAAAAAACGAGACGACCTCTTTCGCAGTATATTCTGGAGCTCAAGGTCCCCGTGCTGGACTCCGAAGGAGTGGATGGTGTATACCTCTACAAACAGGATAAGTCTACCGTACAAAAAAGTCAGCACATCCTCTTCAAATCACGGCAAGCCATACCTCTCCACGAGCGATAGCGATGTAAACCCTTCAAGATTCGAAAGTGACTGACCCTCGTCAGATAAAACGAGCGCCCGTCCCCCGTGCCACTTATATTCGCTATAGAGGCGAGGGACTACCCACCCAGTGATGCGGCTCAGCTTATGGTAGGTGGCTTTCTCATTGCTGAGCCGCCGCACAAGCACAGTCGTATCTTTTCCGGCCACGGTAGCAAATTTGATCACGACATGCGACTTGCTGGACGCATACACGGAGGACCAACCCGTGCCAAGGTGGCGGTCAAGACGTATGGAAGGGTGGTATTGCTCATTGGTATGACAAAGATAGGGCATGTCGACGAGCGAGAGCTGTATTGGGTAGGCATCTAAGCACTCAACTGTCATGACCTCTGGAGTCTGGAGAGATTCATCAGCACCATGTACGAAAGAAGAGGGGGAAAAGGTTCTCGACCTCATTCAGCGCGCCCAAGTAACTCTCAGTTGCATCCACTTCTTCCATTGGTGGGAGCTTTCCTGAGCGCATGCGTCCTCGAGCGTCGGTCTTCCGTCCCAAATCCGACGAAAATGAACCCTCCGAGGGGACAATAAGACCAAATATTTGGCTCAGTGCCTCGTCATCAATTTTGAGTGTCTCCACCAGCAGCATATACATCAACGTGCTCCATATGGACGGTTGTACAGCAAGCTCCGGCTCATCGTCGATTCGAAGACAGAACGGCATGATTGGCGAACAAAATATGACAGGCCTGCCTGGTTTCCGTGGCAAGTAGAGAATGATGTAGCGGAGTCCGCTGGATACGATTGCCCAACGGACCCGAGGCTGAACGTCGCACGCATGGTAACCAAGCTAGGAGTAGAGACGAGTCCGACAGGACATGGTAAACAGAGGTAACATACGAACCTTGGCCAAGATGGCCTTATAACCATCGTACGAGGTCGGCTTCAATTCGTTGCACAGATTTACGATGGTTCCAGATTCCGTCTCCTTCATGAAGTCGTCGATGAACTTGTCAAATGCCTTGGGAGACATATCCTCTAATAGTATCTTTATTCCACCGTCGAGAGAGCAGGCGTGATCCGTGATCACTGCCGTGTTCTGCGTACGCACTTGATGTCCGAGGCCCGGATTCCTGTCAAGGCGTGATAAATGCCCTTAACCATATAAACGAGATGTCGCGCCACGGGATCTGCTGAATTTGATTCACAATAGAGTTGGAAATTGATATCGCTACATTGCCATTGGAATTGGCGGAAAACCATATCGGGTGTGACATTGTAACCGTTCTCGTGTGTGAAACTTGTTCTGGCCGCTCGACCGGTGTAAGACTGATCAATAATGACGCGCAAGTGTTCTTGCATCTTAGACGGCAAATCCATGACTAGATGCGCAGAGGGTGGAAGGCGCTTGGGGTCCCACGATACCAGGGAGAGGGTGTAGCCTGTGCGGTGGTCTGTCCTTCTGATTCATCGACTCGTGGGAGAACAACACGAGTATCTCGATGATCGTTTGGTAGTAGGTCTCTCCAGGTGTGAAAAGTAACACTGGTCATCGAACGAACGTGAAAGTGGTGGTCAGAAGAGGGGCGCGATGCGCGTTTGTATGTTATTCCGCACTTAGCTAAGCAGAAATGCAACAGAATATCCTGGGAGTGAGATGCGTGTCTTACGCGGAAAGGACTTGGTCGTCAACAGGCCCGGGTTCTGATGGCAAAAGAGGACCTTCGCGTTCAAATTGTGGACTCTGATACCGTCATGGCTCTGCTTCCAAATTTTGAATGAGGGTCGTCCGTAAATCCAGTCTTGATCCACGCCGTAAAAGCGAGCAGGTCAAAATTGTCTACGCGCTGAACTGCTAGGCACGAACAGCTGCGCGAACTGTTTCCGTGGGTATTACGTACTACATGTTCAGTATGGAACATGGGACACCCTCGCGACTTTCCTGCGACTCTCTGCCTTACCATTTCATCAATAGGTCAGTTTGTTGAAACGTCCTCCGGGTCCTGTACCCATTCCATGCAGGACATGCTCATCCGCTGTTTCCTTTTCAGTTTGTGTGTACAGCTGTGTGCTACAGATTTACGGCGTCTGGAACTTGAACACATTATAACTCGGCGCTGAGCACTGTCATGATGAAAATGGATCTGACCAACCCTCAGTTCAAGTTCGGCACCGCATAGCTCGGGTTCATGCATGAAATTCATGGATGCGACAATGAATTACAATCACCTTTGATGCACGAACAATGCTGTGATTGACGCCTTCCTTCTCACCCTCCATCTACTTCCGTGACTCCGAAGGCCCGTTGGGCCTCAAACTTCATGACGGCCCGCGGGATATAAACGCGGTGAATGGAGGGACCTTCTTCTCCATCAGAATCCATCTCGAGTAATTGTGCTTCTGCATTCCATTTTTCGCCCTATTCAAGTTGCATTTCCATACAGACGATGGTCGCGTTCACACTGAGAGCCGCTTTGCTGAGCTGTGCTCTCTTCGTCGCGGCGACGAGGGTGCAAGCGCAGTTGCCATCCGTCGACCACGATTGTGATGCTGAAGACTTTGAAGATCTCGAACGCCCCTTTGCCATTGAAGGCCATGACGATCCCATACCGCAGACAACCTTTAGGCAGCCGGGCGACTTGCGAATGACGTGCGAGACGATAGCAAAGTCCGTTTCGCCCGCTTCCCATGTGTTCTTCCCCGGTACGCGCCCTGAGGATCTGACATCATATTGGCTCGTCCTTCTCTGGGCTCACCCGATGTATTGTTAGGTTCCCAGGAATTCACCCAAGACATGGCTCACTGGGCCAATTCGAGCACTCAGATATCCACATGCTCGGTGCGGCCTGGGACGCCCCAAGATGTCGGCGTGATCGTGAGTAGGCCTCCCTAGTAGCGCTCGGCAACTGCCACAACTGACCAACTGACACACGTTCTCTGCTGTCCCGTTACGTGGGTGGCACTGGCTGTAAACTCGGTAACGCCGGCAGCTTCGCGAACTTGCCGCTACGCAAACCCCGTTCGGAATCAGATGCTCCGGACACACCGCCAACCCGGGCTTCTCGTCGACGCCCGGCGTGCAAATCTCGATGATCCGTTTCAGCGAAATCATCATCCACGAGGAATCCGGCACCGTCGACATCGGAGCCGGGCTCACTTGGACGCAAGTATATTCCCACCTTGTTCCTAAGGGCCTGAACGTTGTCGGTGGTCGGCTTAACGGTGTCGGCATTGGTGGTTTTACGCTTGGAGGAGGTCGGGGCTGTTTAACCCTCACAACACCGTGTTTCACTGACCCGCGACAATCTTGACGTGGTAGGGTACTCTTGGAAGACCAATCAGTTTGGTCTTACCATAGACACCGTTACGGCATTTGAACTCGTGCTACCCAATGGGAAGGTGAAAGTAGTGACAGAGAAAGACAAAGACCTCTGGTGGGCTCTCAAGGTAAGTCTACACCGCGTACGAAGGACGAGTGGCGATCTCACAGTGCTGACATGCGCAGGGTGGACTGAATAATTATGTGAGCCCGATTAGGAGGGTTTATTGCTGTGCTGGTGATCGTAACATCGCATTTCTCAGGGAATCGTCACCAAATTTACCTTTAAAACACATAAGCAGCCCGAAGTTTGGGTTTGCTTCTGCTCCTCTCAGTTTTTCCGTTCATGCTTTGATGCCGGATACCTAGGGTGCGGTTCTAGGCTTCGCAGGTGACCAGATAAAGCCAGCCTATACGGCTTTTGCCAAGTGGCTTGAAAAGGATCACGACCGAAAGGGAGCGCAGCTGGGCGCGATAACGTATGGAAATAAGGATTCAGATTAGCAGTAATAATGAAGACATGTACCTAAACAAGAAGTGCTACGTGGGGTTCTGTACCCCGAGGCGCACATAAATGGAATCGAAAAAAAAAAAACGTATGGAAATGGCACGGTAAGGCATACCAGCTCTCGCGCACAACACCTGTTCACAGCCGTTGTCTGAGCAGATCGGATTCGGGATTGTGCCCTTTTACGATGGGCCCGAACCACCTAGCGGCTTGTATGATGACCTTCTGAAACTGCCAAATGCTATGAAGCAAATCATTAAAGGCGATTTCGTTCATTTCGTTATGAGCCTCCCTCCACCTATACGCGAGCGGTAAGTTCATTTCGTCATGTTTACGTGAGACCTACCTATCCTTCCCTCAAAGCGCCTATTTCGACGGCATTCCTATGTTGCATTATAGTGCACCTGTTCTAAAGGCGACAATCGACGATCTTCAGGTGAGCTATGGGAATGTCTATGCACAGATCCGAGGGATTATTGACCCTAACACGTATGCAGTCGTGGGGTGACAGAGTGAGCAAGGAAGATAAAGATTCGTTGATCGTATTCAATCTGGATGCATTCGAGAATGACATCTTCACCCATGGAGGACCATCCGCGTACCCACCTGACCGTTCCCACACCATCCTCCCCTCGAGTCTTTACTTTGGATGGACCGACAAGTCGAAGGATGAGTACATGTATGACAACATGCGCATACTGAGCGCGTCAATAATCAAAGCTGGAATCAAGGACGGCCAGGACCTGAAGCACGCAGCACATTACACTAATTATGCGGTGTACGGAACACCACTGGAGAAGATGTATAGTGGAAATGTTGCGCGGCTGCGGAAGATCAGGAAACGGTACGATCCAGACCGCATCATGGACCTTACAGGTGGCTTCAAGTTCTGACACCGCCGATGCCATCTTTTATTTTGATGTCCTCCTTGGTCGGACGAAAACATGTGATATTGTTTTCTTTTGATTATGCCACTATTTTTGTCTCACGTTTCGTTTGGACTTTCGCATTTTCTCACAGTCCACATCGCGCTGACATGATTTGTGTTTGCAAAGAATGATTATACCAGATCATTAATATTGATACGCATGGAAGTTGTATAATTGCACGCGCTTCTGAGCGAGATTGAGTTGTGTCACCGAAGTCACGCAAAATAAGTCACAGAAGCATATGGGTTGAGTCATTGCGGTGATTTCACCCTAGTATAGGGTCCTCTCTTTCTCAAAGGATCTCAATATAATGGAAGGGAGGTTGATGAAAGTGTAAAGTACCTACGGCAGTGACACGAACGCCACTGATTTGCTACAGAAGGCAGTTATGTCGTCAGACCATTGTCAGACTGGCACGTGAGAGGCCAGGGCTCAAGTTTGTATCGTATCATGAGGAAAACTAGTTCTCGACTACCTTATCAATGATAAGGAATTCAGGGTGACCTTTGAAGTAAGGTTAGGCGCTTGATATAGGGGGAAACGAAATGGTGCCTAGAGGCATGGAGGGAAAATAATTTGTGGATTTGATGGATCGAATGAAGAGTGATCACTGCGAAGCTGGTCGCATGAAAGCGAAGAAGGCGTGTCTCCGGATGGGTGACTGCACCCGAGAAAGGGGGCGCACGGCCATGGAGAGACGATCACATGCACACATTTTTCAAGGGTTCCTTCGAGGGTGTCTCTGATGTCAGTCACTCGAACCTCTGATTGAACACTCTCCGAGTCCGTGGGTGGGCGCAAGGGACCCGATTACATTGCGCATTCAGTAAAAAACTATTTGGCAACCAGGGAGATGGCAGCCGCTTTACCATTTACGTACGCCGCCGAGTGATGATTGGCCAACGAGTTTCCCCTTCACTCCCGGCCTGAGCTTCTAGCGCAGTCCCTTGCCGATGACCCCCACTCGAACGCCAGATGGCGGCGCAGCCCTCTGCGCTGCACCTGGCGCCCTGTCTTTTTCTCTCCTACTCCTGTCTCGCCACCCTTGCCCTGCCTCTCTGCCTTTTTATATACCCCGCTCACTCATTTTCCAATTTTTTTTTTCCAAGAACAATCATCTCAGACGACTGGCCACCCCCACAGTTGACCGACAGAATAATTCTTGACCCCCCCTTCTTCCTCCCCCACGGTCGTCGACGCCGCTGAATCTTTTCTCTAAATTCTCCCATTCTGGAACACACATAGCAGGCTGGTCCATCGTCGATTCCGCCGTTTTTGGGGGTCTCATCACACTGGGAACGCGGCGCCGAATCAGGTTGTTCCTCTGGGGTTGCCGTATCGTACTCGTAAGTCGGATAGGCTTCTCCATCCGAGTCTTCCTTAAAAATGTTTCCCGTTTCATGCCAGCTTTCGTCTCGGTTGTGACCCAGTATCACCCTCTTTTGTTTGATTAGTACGTTCTCCATACAGTCTTCCCTTCGGTTGTTACATTCCTTTGATGCCACCTTCCTGCAGACTCTAATTCGACAGCTTCCGATCTCTCCACATATACCCTCATCTACCATCTACTTGCAATTCCTTCACCACCACCATGCGCCTCCGTCTCATCTCTCATCCCCCTGCGCCTATGATGCTATTCAACATAGCTTTCGTTCCGACCGATCTGCACCCCCTTCCCCACAACTGGGATTCTCAACTCGCCATCCTGAACGCTACAGATCTCGAGCTGCCTCGGTCCATATATGCGCTCGACTTGTCAACCTGGCTGACGGAAATCCTCGAGGAAGTCACCTTTGACGTCGTGTCCCTCACCGTTTCTGCTGTCTTCACCGATGGCCACACAGAGGATTGGCCGCTCGTGGATCGTGCTTGCATCAATCTTCTTCAAGGCGTCCTAGATGATCTACGTCAAAGTGTCCAGCGTCCAGCCTCGTCTCATCCACCAGCACCAGCACCAGCAGCACGGCCTTCTCCGGTTTCTCCGGTTTCTCCCGTGTGCAGAAAATCAGTCAAACACAAGAAACAGCGGTCACTGTTGATGCAACTTGTGCAGTACATTGCCTCCTTTTCTTTCCGTCATTGCGCATGCTAACGTTTCGTGATAGGTCCCTCATCCCCAACAACACCCCTCCTAACCATTTACCAGTTGTGGCCCCTCCGCCCCCACCCCCACCTCCGCCAACCCCTCCATATCAGCAGTCTGCAGAGGACGTGATGTATAGGTATCTGACAGTATCAAAGGAGCTTCGTCAACGCGCTCGGTCTGGCCTGCTTGACGCGTACCGACGCTTCGTTGCTCGGGAGATGAAGTCCCGTCTACCTGCCGGAGGTTATACGATTTGGATTGCACAAAGCACTCTTCGATGCACAGAGGAACATATGGCTCGTTTGATGGAATCCTCGACCTCCATCTCAACATCTCTGCCGGATTTTTCGTTTGATTGCCAAACTGCCACCGTGCCGGACGACCTCTTCGCGTACGACGATGACGCAGACGCGACCTCAGAGACCGCCTCTCTGTCGCGTACCGTTGGTACGGAATCTGATGGCTCCTCCGTGCACACGCCCGACTCCACGTGTGCCTTCCGCCGTGGCACTCCTGCCGCTTTGGCACTTACAGATCCCGATGCAGAAGCCTTTGCCGCCTTATCTCGGCGTGCCCTCCGATTACGTGAACACCTTATTCACTCTGAGGCCGCGCAGCGCTGTGCGGCCGCCGACGAAGTAGCATTACTCGCCATTGCCGAGGTCCGTGGCAGACGACGTGCTTGGTTGAACAGGCAACTTCGCGGAGGTGCACCCCTGTCGGATATTGGCTTTGCCATGCCAGTACAGTCGTCGCAGCTTGTGCGACATGCACCTGTTACTGCTGCATCTATCGCGTCATCGTTGCATCTTCAGGGCGTCTCTCCGAGACTATTCCCGGTGGCGGAGGAGAATGAGGAAGCTGTTGATACATCTATGGATAAAGTGGCGCTCCCTGTGCGTACGCGGCGACACACACAGATTCGCATGCGCACGAAGAGCGTTCGCTACTCACGTGTCCCTCCGGGACTCGATGCGGAGGTCGCAATGGAGTTTGGGCCACCAGTTCTCATGGTGCCGTCCCCTGCCGTCAAGTCGCTTCCATACTCTGTTACAACGAGTTCTGCACCACTT
This sequence comes from Russula virescens, assembly GCA_003316435.1. Taxonomy (NCBI): domain Eukaryota; kingdom Fungi; phylum Basidiomycota; class Agaricomycetes; order Russulales; family Russulaceae; genus Russula; species Russula virescens. Next base: position 60,339 of record QFEY01000596.1, on the reverse strand, counting down.
TCGAAGAATGAATTTGGCACCGAACTCGGTGTTAATGGTGTGATCATCGCGGACGGTAAAGGGGATGAATACGAGTGTGGGGAATGGTTGCCTGGAATCCAGCTTGGGTCTTCTCAGTGAAGAAAGCACGATGCGTTACTTTTGTTGGATTTTCTTATTGTTTTTGCTCTGGTTTTGCTCTGGTTTAATTTTGTCCCGTGTTATTCGGACGTATCTCATCACACCTTGCACATACATACATACATTCAGCATATCTACTCTCTATCATTCACATAGCTTTATCACATTGCACTTTGCCATTCCGCACACTTTATGCGTGACACTGGTTCGACTTGGTTTAGGATCAATGCAATATTGATGCACTGACCATTCGATCATGTGACATTCTGATTTTCTACCATCGACCGACCAACAAAAATATCCTTCACACTAGTCATGTCATCTGCTGCCTCCGCGAAAAACGTCGTGAAACTTGCGGAGCTCCTTCCCACACACCTTCGTAACCCTCGGGTTGGCATCGTGTGCGGTTCTGGACTTGGAACGCTCGCGGAAAGTATTACAGAACGTATCGTCGTACCATACAGTACGTTGGAGGGATTTGGACAAAGCACAGGTGCGTCTGCCACCGTTTTCCGGTCATTACAGCCCACCCCATGTACGCGAGTGCTGTAGTCCCGGGACACCGTAGCGAGCTTGCCTTCGGGAAGGTCGGGGATGTCCCAGTCGTGGCAATGCTCGGACGTGTATGGGTCACCGAATCTCTGATGCCGGCACCATAGACTCTGATGGTTATCCCAGTTCCATGCCTATGAAGGCTACCCGCTCGACACCGTGGTATACCCCATCCGGCTCATGGCAGCACTTGGTGTGAAAGACGTCATTAGTACGTCCTTTCGCCCATTCTCCCCCCTCTCTCAAGATACTGATCGATGGCAGTCACGAACGCCGCGGGTTCATTGAAAGCCGATGTGCCCGTCGGAACGAGTGCGTTCGCCCCACATGATGACCCGTTGCCGTTCAACCTGCCTGATGCCCGAAATTCTCCTTTTTCCACAACTTTACTTATTATTGACCCCCAATGATCCACATTAATCCCCGTCACCCGTGCCACAGTCGTCGTCGTGGACGACCACATAGCGCTTCCGCTCCTGACTGGATTAAATCCGCTCCGCGGTCCGGTAACCCGGCCCGGTGCCGCCCGGTTCGTCCCGCTGTCGGACGCATACTCACGGCCGCTGAGGCTCGCGGCGTTTCGCGCGGCGCATGCGCTCGATCTGGGGCGGTCCGCGCTAGCGGAGGGGGCGTATGCGTGGGTGAGCGGGCCGACTTACGAGACGCGCGGGGAGGCTACGTTGCTGGCTGCTGCAGGCGCAACCGTGGTGGGGATGAGCACGGTCCCGGAGGTCGTCGCGGCGCGCGATGAGGGCATTAGGGTGCTCGTGCTTAGCTTGGTCACTAATATGGTTGTTGGGGTCGTTCCGAGTACGGGTGGGAAGAGCGTGAGAGAGGAGTTTGATGCCGAGGTACGTACATGGTGCTTGATCGTTGGGGGTGGTATGTCATTTTCTCTCTTTCTCTCGCCGGACTAGCTCGCCGGAATGGCGTTGGAGCGGCCGCCCACTCCGACGGTGACCCATGAGGAGGTACTGGAGGTTGGGAAGTTGAAGGCGGAGGTCATGCGGAGGCTCGTAGAACAGATCATCATCTCGCTATCTCCCGTTGGTGCTTGATGATCAATTTTTTGGGTTGGCGCCGAGATGAACGCATCGTTGACCAAATAGAACATAGCTATATTCGTTTAGAAAGGCGTGTTGCCATACTGTGGTGTGTATTGTAAGGGACGGAGAATTTCTGATTCGGTCACTGCATCATGGCAGTGTGCTGGCTGGGGACGGCATGCCAGCACTGGCAGCGGCATGGTATTGTCCCGTGCCTCGGACGTAAGGAAAGTGAAGAATCGACCAGCTCGAGACCGAGCAAGACTTATTTGCAACTTTCCACTCACCCACCCACCACTTGCGAGTGAGGGTGCCTGCCATACCGGTGTCATATACCCCATTCGTGTTGTTCGTGAACTCCCACGATGCTTTCACGCACGATCCTTCGCGGGCAGCTCCCGCGAACAAGATTGTGCTTTACTCCTTTCGTAGCGACGACGACGACCGCCTTTGCGCGAGGTTTTGCGAGCAGCATGCCGTCGTACCGTGAGCGTCAGACCCTGTAGTTGGCTTACGCGACTGACCAGTTATGCCAATGCCCCCCTCGCTTTCCCTCCCACATTCATGGCCTTTTCTTTGTTTTCGATATTGACGCATTTTAGGAGAGAAAATCGTTGTGAAGAACCCGGTCGTCGAACTTGACGGTGATGAAATGACACGGATCATATGGAAGAAGATCCGAGAGGAAGTACGTCGCGAGGTCCAACGGCCCTTGTTCATTTCGTCTTGGTATCGGGAAAGACCCTGACGCTTTTGTTCCCTATCGTCGCGTCCTTTGTGGCACCCTCTATAGCTCATCCTTCCGTACCTGCAACTTGATATCAAGTACTTTGACCTGGGTCTTGAACATCGTGATGCGGTGCGTCATCCGTCCAACCCCTCCCCAACTCACTGAGTGGTGACGAATGACATTATCTCTATCCTATCCCGTTCCTATGTCTGCAGACCAGTGACCAAGTGACGGTCGAGTCGGCTGAGGCGATCCTCAAGTACAATGTCGGTATAAAGTGCGCGACTATCACGCCGGACGAGGCGCGCATGGAGGAGTTCAAGCTGAGGCAGATGTGGCGCTCTCCTAATGGCACTGTACGTACCAGAGCGTCTATGCTCGTTCCCGACCCTACTCCGAGGGCATTGGGAAACCTTTTTGCTGACGTGACGTGGCCCTCCTTTCTCTCGTACGCGCCCCGCACACAGATCCGCAACATCCTCGGCGGCACCGTCTTCCGCGAGCCGATCGTTCTCGAGCGCATTCCGCGGCCTGTGCCCGGGTGGGTCAAGCCTATCGTCATCGGTCGTCACGCGTTTGGCGACCAGTACCGAGCGACGGATTTCGTCGCGCCTGGTCCCGGCAAGCTCCAGCTCGTGTTTACGCCCCAAGGCGGCGGAGAGCCGACCGCGCTGGACGTGTATGATTTCAAGGGTAAAGGTGTTGCCCTTGCAATGTATAACACCGATGACGTCCGTCCCTTGTTTATCCCGTTCTGGTGTTTGGAGAGGGTATTGATATCATTGAGGGCTGATAGTCGATCGCGGGCTTTGCGCACTCGTCTCTCAAGATGGCGTTGTCCAAGAAGATGCCATTGGTACGTCTCCCGTCACCATCACGTCTTAATAGTATGTTTATAGGGACGGTGCTAGTTCTTGTCTACTAAGAATACTATCCTTAAGAAGTACGACGGCCGATTCAAGGATGACTTCCAGGAAATCTATGACACGTAGGTTTCCAGCGTCCTGCAGGAATTATGAAAACTTGCTGACGCGAATGGCAGCCAATACAAGAAGCAGTTTGAGGAAGCGGGTATCTATTACGAGCACCGTCTCATCGACGACATGGTCGCGCAAGCAATCAAATCCTCTGGAGGCTTCGTCTGGGCGACGAAGAACTACGACGGGGATGTACAGTCCGATATCCTTGCGCAGGGCTTTGGTTCGCTGGGGATGATGACCTCGGAACTCATCACGCCCGACGGTCGTACCGTCGAGAGCGAAGCGGCGCACGGCACTGTTACGCGGCACTACCGCGAGTACCAAAAAGGCCGGGAGACGTCTACGAATCCGGTGGCGTCGATCTTCGCGTGGACACGCGGGCTGCTACACCGCGCGAACCTGGACGGCAACGAGGAGTTGAAGGTGTTCGTCCGCGCGCTGGAAAAGGCTTGTGTTGAGGTTATTGACGTGGACGGGGTCATGACGAAGGACCTGGCGCTCGCGATCCATGGAAAGGAGATGCGGCGAGAGCACTGGGTGATCACGGACGATTATATGGATGCCGTAAAGGTATGTGCCCGTTTTTCGTTAACGGGAGGGGCCGTCTGCGGATTGTTCTTCCCCGTTTTTGTCCGAATGCTGACGGGGTTTGCGTGTAAACGTGTTTAGACAAAATTGGATAAGCTGCTGGCCGCTGAAGGACAGGACGCTCGGCTCTAGTCGCTGGAAGATTAGATTAGAAAAGGATATATCTCAATGTTTGTTATATGATTACGATGATCCTGAAGTCGGGCTGATATCATAGATTTCATGCGAGAACTGGGCTCGCACCGCAGTGCGGAGGTGTGCCGCCGTGCGCAGCTCGATCACGGTGAACTGGGGCCGCACAAACAGCACGCGGACGTGATGTACTGCCCGAATTTCCATTTCGGCGACACCCAAATACCCAACGCAGCGAAGCAGGTGGCGGGCGGGCATACAGCACTTGAGCATGCTTCGCACTGAGCGTGCAATTCATGCCGTGATTGATGGCTAGCGAAGCCGCGAACAGCAATTATACCGAAAATTGATCAACACCTTCGCAAAGTTCTATTCATTGGAAAAATATGATACGGGTTTTTTTTTTCACAGGTGAAGCCGGTGAAGCATGGCGAAAAGTTTAATTGTATGTTTGGCCTGCCACGATACACACCATTTCCGATCAAATTACTTCTTGCGGTGGGATCCGAGTCGTTCTACTCTATGATAAAATCTATCATCCATACCTTTTGAGGGAATAAGATAGATTTTACTATGCTGTAATGGTAACAATGACACTACCGACGTCTTAAGACTGAGAATAACAGTCGTTAGCGACGCCGATCTGTGATAATTTTCGGGCTATCTGCTGACACAGACCCCAGCTCTTCATCTTCATCCATCCATGATGATCGATGATCAGACAAAACGACGAGGTAGACACGAGATCACCATCATACCCTCCAATCAACCTTCCAATGTGCATCAGGTCATTCCCACTCGTTCAATCCCTCTGGTCGTAGAGGCGACCAGACGGGAACGAATCCTTGCAGTTGACTACGTCGTGGTGACGGTTATATAATGTCACCTGATCGTTGCTGCCCAAGCAACGATAACGATTGCCAATGTGTGGCACTGGAAACGAATCGATGGGGCTTCTCGGAGGTCCTTTACCGTCCTTAATTCTGAAATACAGAAGCTGATGTGAAGAGGTGACGATACACGGTCAAGAATGCCCTTCGTACGTGGACCTCCGCGGCCATCGAAGGGCGCCACAATTACTCAAACCTGGCTTGGGAGCAATTATCCTCGCAAGTTGATTTGCAATCAGCTCAGTTGGAGGGATGGCAACGGGTGTCGAGGACCGTCGCATACAGTACACCCCCCTTACGGAAGACGTGTATTGGATCATTGAGTCCGAACTCGCCCTTTGGTGCCTTGAAGCTTTTGTTTCGTCCGAGGCTCGTGATCCATCATTTTCTCTTCTTACCTTTCCCGCGGCCGAGCCCTTTCTTGCAGCAAGTTCTGCAGTCCATTCGTTTGTATACACCTTTACCCCCCTTTGTCCATTGTTTGTAGCTGGCCGGCCCCAGCCTGGTTATGTTGCATTGATCATTTGCTCCGTCACCGTGCTGATCCCCATCGTCTTTCCTGTTCGCAAATGGACACCATCTGCCTCTCACCTGCCCCTAATCTTCGCTGCGTGGGACTCACGCTCACCGAAGAGCTGATCACACTCGCTCCCGTGGCTCTCGAGGTAGTCTTTTCTTTGGGACTTGTTTTCTCAGAGGGCGACGGAGGCAGGTGCGTGCTTGGCTCACTTATAAGCCCCGTTTGGTGCTTTGACAATTCTTCTCCTTCTCCTTCTCCAGGATTCGATACATCCTTGCGGCAGAGGGCCCAGTGTATCTTCTTCTGGCCGTTCTCAGCTTGCTCAATCGCGTGATACCAGTCTTCGAAAACTCCCTCGAGGCCCACAAAGTCTTGGACATTGCAATTGGTGTGTGACGCCATTTACCCTCCAGCCTTCTCCTTACTCACTCAGCGGCCTGGCGTTGCAAACAGGTGCTGCATCATTTATGCCTATCCTTCTCTACACTTTCTATCTCTATTTCTTCAAGCGGAGAGAATTCTTTCCCTATCTGCCCAAGCGCTTTACCCTCATAGCGAAAACCTTTGCGTGGGCAGTGATACCGATTATCCTTGTTACCAATGAGATTGGGTCACTCTTGGGAATTCGATATCGTTAGTAGCCCTTCGGTTGGTTAATTGTCTCGAGACAACTGACCTCCTTTATAGGCATGGTGCCTGCCCCTGAAAGCCGCGCCGTGGGCAACCAAATCGCCGTTGGGCCCGACTCGACCTCTTTCCAATTCGGGCGTGAATTCTTGAGAAGCACTGCCCTGGCACTCCTCACTATTTACCAGTTAATAACCTTCTTGTTGTTCTTCACGCGACTCGTTTCCTGCATCGTGGCACAGCGCGACATCGAGGATCGTGCTGCAGCGGAGCGCGAAGGTATACTATTCCGTGGCATCGGCTGGTTGGTAGTCGGAATGAAGATTTCGACTATCGAAACCGCTGCTGGGTTCGCTTCCACATGTTTCGGCATCATTCTCACACGTCGCATACTGCGAATGCTTGGGCGTGCTTGTATCATCATCGGTATCGTAAAGGGGTTCGTATATCTCCTGCCACGTTTCATGTTTCATTTGTTCTGATATCGTGTGTTTCAGAGTTGACCGCAAAGAGGAATTCCTCATTCTCGACAGCGACAACTTGAAGGGCAATGATTTCCTATCCGGCACACGCAAGCTCAAAATGCCTGGGAAGCGGTTCACCGTCTCGAGCCCACAGCTTTTAAATAGCTCAATGACACAACGCATGTCGCGAATGACCTCCCTGCGGCCGTCTCTCGCAACATTCGCGACACCTCGAGCCAGTTCCCCAAATCTATCTGACGTGGAGCGCACGCCCTTTGTCTCCCGGCCTTCGAGTGAACTCCGGGCTGACTGGCCGATCCCACCGTTTGCTTTGCCGACGAAATACCGACCTTCGCCACTGTCACTTGATCGTGTTTCCACCGATACCCATGTGTCGGTCGTTCGCGGACACGATCACGCGCCAACACTCGTTCTGAACCTCTCTCCGATGGAGCTGCCCAGTAATGACATATTCGCGGCAATGGTCAAGAGTAGTGCGACTCAGACAAGCACCTCCTCCACGGTCGTCGACATCGACTACATATCGGTTCCTCCTCTGCCTCTTTCTGCTCCGGTGCAGCACAGCGCACCCCCTTCTCAATTTGCCGCTGTTGCGCCCTCCATTTCCCCAGAAAGTCGGAATTCGCGACCACCCCAGGGCCGCGAACGCTCCAGCACGAGGTCGTCACGACGCAGATCCTCGGCCACTGCGGTTCCGCCCCTCCTCATCAACATCCCACATACAGCGCCAGCGTCTCCAGGATCCTTTGCGTGGCCAACGACAGGGTCAGCTGGCACCGAAAGCACCATTGAGTCTGCGCCACCGTCGGCCGTCGTTCCCATGAGGAGTAGGGCCGATGAGAGCCAGAGCACGCTTGGCGGCATCTTGATCGACTGGATCACGCCAGAGGGAGGTGGCGATGGCAGAACGGCACCGGGGTTGACACGTATCAAGACTGTCGGCGCCGTACCGCGAAGGACGACACCGACCCCAACAAGTGCGACCGCTGCGCGCAATAGTGTCATGCTGGAGCGCCATGAATCTCTAGCAGTGCCAGGGACGCGCGGGCGTCCGCATTCGCGCCGAGACTTGCCGCGCAAGGACTCAGGTGTGTTAGGCATTGATGACCCAGCTCTACGACGAGGGTCGGCGAAGCCACGCTGACCACGGAGTGGGGTTTTACCCCCTTTTTTGTTTAACTTTTCTGTGTGTAATATTTTTGGACACTTCATTACTTGGTACACCTTTGTCATTGCGATACCCTTTCGTACTGGTTCGAGTGGGGACGATGATGACAAGCCGCAGGGAAATTATAATATTGCTACTAGTAGGCATTTATCTAAGCAGCTTGGTCGCTGGATGGATGTAAGACGGGTTCTATACTTATTTTTTCTTTTCTTAGCCTGTATGGCAATCTATTCATGCTCTGCTCCGTGACGTGCTGCAACGTGCTCACAAACCAAGCGGTCTGCTCGGCCCGGTCCGGCTTCGACACTGGTTGCCGTTGCTCACAGCCTCAGCCTCAGCAGTGCTACTCGTCCACTCGCTTGCCCAACACTCTCTTCACAACGCAGTTAAAGCAAGAGACTCAGCTCTCGAAGCGACATGGCCGCCTACTTCTTCTCATCACCCATCGACGTCGACGTCAGGCTAGAGGGCGAGGAGCTCCGAAAACAAGTGGAGTCCAAGTCGGAGAAGGATCGTCCCGTCTCCTGTCCCGTTTTCTACGACGGGGAGTCAGTCTCGGGCCAAGTGCGTCCGTTACTCCATGTTTTCACTCTTACTCCGTCTCTGTTGCTTTTGTTTCGGTTTCGCTGAGAGCCAAGGCAGGTCACGGTTCGTGTTCGAGACGGTAAGCGCACGAATCATGATGGGATCAAGGTCGAGTTTGTGGGGAACATAGGTGCGTCCCTTTCCCTTTCCCTTTCTCTTTGCGCCCCCTTTTACATCAGGATGACCGGGTCCATAAACAGAGTTATTCTACGACCGCGGCCACCACCACGAATTCCTTTCCCTCTCACAAGAGTTGGCTTCTCCGGGCGAGCTACGACAAGCTCAGACCTTCGACTTTTTATTCAAAAATGTGGAGAAGCAGTATGAGAGCTATTTGGGCATCAACGTAAAGTTGCGGTGCGTAACGACGGCGTATGCTATTCTCGTCTCTCACGTCTCGGCGTGCCAGATACTTTATTCGCGTGACACTATCAAGGAGAATGTCGGATGTGATAAAGGAAAAGGATATCTGGGTGCATTCTTTCCGCATGCCGCCAGATAGCAATAATTCAATCAAGATGGAGGTCGGCATCGAGGACTGTCTGCACATCGAATTCGAGTACAACAAGTCAAAGTAAGAGCGAAGTGACATAGACGTTTCTTGAATGCCCCGTCCAGTCTGGCTGACGAGAATTTATCGTCACACAGATATCATTTAAAGGATGTGATTGTGGGAAAGATCTACTTTTTGCTCGTGCGCATCAAAATCAAGCATATGGAACTGTCAATTATCCGCCGCGAGACGACGGGTTCTCCACCAAATCAATACAACGAGAGCGAGACTATCACAAAGTTTGAAATCATGGACGGTGCCCCCGTGCGAGGTGCGAATTTTCCCCATCCCCCCCCTCCCTCATACATCCTTAGTCACCGGATCCAGGTGAAACGATCCCAATTCGCCTGTTTCTGGGCGGGTTTGACTTGACGCCAACGTTCCGCGACGTGAACAAGAAGTTCAGCACGCGTTATTATCTTAACCTCGTTCTCATCGACGAAGAGAACCGACGTTACTTCAAGCAGCAGGTGCGTGTTTCTTGGGGTGTACCCCATCCTTCGTAGCAACTGAAATGCGCTACTTCAGGAAATCACCGTTTTCAGGATACCGGAGGTATGCAATTGTTCCTTCATTAATCCGTGTTGGTAACTGATTGTTCGCAACCCTCGTCCTCTAGAATTAGCTATTAGTGTACTTGTTCCACTTACTACTACAGGCAATACTTGTTTGTATATTCTACATTTTGGCTTTGCATCAGGACCGAGAAACTGTAGGACCACTTCTAATTAAAGAAGGCTGGTGCACGAGATGTTTAGTTTCAACATGTATTGGAACGCGAGAGACGTGATAGGTCACGACGTGCAGTCACATGACCTACGATATAACTACGGATGCGCATCCCTATCTCTTCCCTCAGCTAGTTTGTTAATACAACAGCTGAGGGGTAAGTTGGACATCACACTACAGCCACATACATTCACTGATCATGTACTAGTTCTATTGTTCAGGTACATACTTAGCTAGTTTGTTAATACAACAGCTGAGGGTTCTATTGTTCAGATATTAACAGGTTATGGGTCTCCCCCACTGTTCAGATATTAACAACATGACCTTGGGAAGCGGTAACATCCCTACTGGACTCGCTATTTTGGTCAGTGATCAGTGGTTAAATCGGAAGGCAGCTAGAGGGTTGATTATGTGTAGAATCCGGACGGTTAGTACATCTATTCGGATCGAATTAAGTTGATCTAGAGGTCTATTGATCTAACGGTCCACCATGGCAGTTAAAAATCCTCTCAGAACCTTCGGAATATCCGCAGTATCCGTAACGAGAAATGCGCGACCAGGAAAATGCATTTTGACCCTGATTTCGTTGACAGCAAGCCGCCCAACAAGCGAAAGGCAAAATAAGTTTTGTCAGCGCCCATTTTTGGTATAACCTGAGGGCCTTACCAGGAAGCCTCGGAGTCCTCGCAGATGCAGATCAATGCAGTCTTGACCTTAGGGTGGCGGTTCATCGCGCGCTCAAGATCCTCGGCCGTGATGTTGTACTGCCCGAAATTCGCGTCCGTTAGCACGATCACAAAGTGGTCATCTGATGGTGGTGCGTATGAGAGAGTTGGTCGGTATTTGAAGGTGAGCCGACTAGGTAGATTGACGTACCGCCATCGAATGCTGAGACCTCGTTGACAGCCTTCTCAATTGCTGCGACTAGGATAGCTCTCAGTTTCCCCAAGAAAGATATGCAAGGATGCAAGACGCTGAACACGGCAAAAACTAACCTGTCGAGTCGCCGCTCCATGTATATTGTGATGTGAACTTCGTCTTCTGTGTGACAGCCCAGCGCCGCGAGACCTCTTCTATAGAATCGCCGACCTTGACGAGCGGTATCTCTGGTTCGTCCCCCGACTATTGAGGAGGAATTAACCAAAAGCGGCATTAAATTGTGCCTTTTCACTTACGTGGCCATACATCTGCAATTTACGAACTTGTCAGAGGACGAGAACAGATAGGTCAGAGAGACAATGTTGACACACATCCCATGTGTATTTGTCCTTTCTGGACAGGAGGTTGAAGCTTTCCATGAGCATGACAGCTGAAAGTAACGTTCAGCCATGAGTTGCGCGGCTCGCATAAGAGGTTCCACCTGTCTCGAGGCTCCTTTGCAATCTCCCGTCATATTGGAAGCGATACCTGCAGATCCTTCAGATCTTCTCAGTCTAGATAGATTCGAAAATACCTACATCGATGCGCTAATATCGAACAAGAATCGAATGCGCTTTGGCCTTCAAGAAGCCCTCTCTTCAGCTCACCGGTATCAGGCAGATTCGTGATAGGGCGCTTACTTGACTTGAGGTCGCCCGAGCTCAGGCTTTGCCATCCCTCGACGCTTATATACGGCGGCCTCACCCGTGAGGCCCTCTGTGAGACGCGTGTCATCCAGTTCACCATCAGTCTGACGCTTCACCCAGACGCGCTCTTCCTCCCTGGCAGCCAGATCTACGGTTGTGCCCACATCAATACGCTACGGCACACACAGGTCAGCGCGAAGGCAGGGAAGGAACGCACGCTCGAGGAGGTCCCGGAGCTGAGCAATGTGTGCTTGGACTGCAGACAGCAGCGCTCCATAATTGTTGGCGCCTGCAGAGGTCATGTCTAGCTCGGCTAGGCGGGCTTCGAGTTCCTTGCGAGCCATTAGACGCGCCTGTTCCTGCACTGAATCGGGAACGTCTTCTTTGAGCTTGTTAGACACCTAAAATGCTCGCTCAACCGAGAGAGTCGACAGCATGGAAGCAACGACAGGCCTACTTGATAGATATCATGGCCTTTCTTGTAAAGACGCTTGAATCCCCCGCGACCACCCAAGCCGGCAGTGTCTCGCCCACCGGTCTAACATAACATGAGCGCGTGATGCCAAAGATCTACCATGAACACCTTACGCCGCCAGCGAATGTATTCCCGCCAGAGTGCGCTCCACCACTTGGATCCTCCTGACCGTGTTTCGGCTTATCAAGGCTGGTCTCCTGCGGGTCAAATTGCATGTCCAGCTGTTTCTTCTTTGCCTTCTGTGCCGCATTCAAGTCCGTGGATTGTGTGCGTAACCTGCGTCTCGACAGTCTACAGCAAGAAGCGCTAAGCGATGAGTATACGAACCGGTATTTTCGAAGGATCTCGTCAAGCTTCTCTGCAGTCTCGACACGATACACATCAAAATCAAAGACGTTGCGTAAGGTATCATCTAAGTCATCACCAGGATATGCTTGCATGTGGCGAACGATGGCAATCAACTCTAAAGCCGAAATTAGCTTTCCCAATTGAAGTAGAAGTGATGCTGCGCACCGCGGAGAGAGTACGGGTAAGTCAATGATCCATTCTCATAGCCTTTCCTAAGGTCATGGAAAGCGCTAATGAGGCGCGTTACCAAGTCTTCGTTGACATCTGGTGCGAGCTGCGTCAACAGTCTACGTTCAGACTCTATGTCCGGGTTCGAAATAGAGTGGCTGGAACACAGCATAACATCAATACATGCCGAGTACTCCCTTGCCACCGAAGAGTCATGGGGAGGTCATGGAACACACCAGCTAAAATTGTCCCCTAAAACCTGCATGAAATGGTTGCCAAGGAACGCTGTATATAACAAGCGCCACCATCAGCAACGACAACTCTTCCACAGACCTAACAGCAGCCGGTCTTACGATATCCAGGTCGGTTCGCGAGCAGAATGAGACGGAAGCCCGGGTGGATAGGCAGATCACCCTCGCGCTCTACAACGCGCGTGAGGCGCCGGCCGTCCGAGAGCGTGAGCTCGCCCTGGCCTGCAAGACTGCGGAAAATAGCGACAACGTGTTCGGGGGCTTTATCCGCCTCATCCACGACGAGAATGCGCCCATGTGCGACAGCGCGAAGCAACGGCGAGTCCGCGTAGCGGATTATGCCGCGTTCGAGAGTGGTCTGGAACATGAGTTGCTGTACGGTCGAGTCACGGTGAAGTTGAATATACTCGCGGGGCCGCTGGAGAAGCTGTGAGAGCAGACATGCCGCCATTAGCGGCGCGTAACGTGGAGAAATCAGATGTCTCCACCTGGCATAACCGATCGATGAGTTTGTTCTTGCCCACGCCCTGCGAAATTGTTCAGCCAAATGGCGTCGCGTGGAGACATTAACGTTGAAGCGAACCTGGTTACCTAGAAGAACTAGGTGCTCGTGAAGCAGCTCAAAGTCGACTGCCAAGTCGCGCATCTGATCGGACTGAATGCTATTATCATAGAAATGACCCATATGCGGCACATATGATGCGGCGCCTTCCGGGTCCCGCGTAGCATCAAAGCGCGGTATGCGAGTGTCCTCCATCTTGCGCAGCGGATCCGTTGGCGCTGGGAATAGAAGCATTCTGTCCTCCACCACCGGCGCGGGATGAAACTACGGATCGGATCCGTCAGTTTAGTCATGCCCCATAGCGGGGACCAGTAGCGCACGCACCACAGGAGAATTTTTCTTGATACCGCTCGCTTCGAGTAGCTCTTCGACGCCCGCCTTTTCCGTTGCTGGCAGAAACTCGGTAAGTAGTGCTCTCTCAAGCATGCTCCGGATGTCTAGATCCCAGGGAAAGCGTGCGAGCCTTCGTGCTATGCGCAGCAGAGCGCGCGTCCCCAGGCGACGCACACGCAGCGCGCCGTCAGCCGGAGCCATGCGCGTGCGGTAAGCCGCCGCGAAGCCCAGTAATGCATCGACGTGGGTGGGCGGGCATCCGGTGCGGAGCAGAAGCGTAGCCTCTTCAGAGCGGCCCATGGGCTGCGCAGGCACGGGGAAGAACATATTTGCGTGCTCTGCAGAGAGCCAATCGCGCAACGGAGCAGCCCGCGACGCGGTGCTAATTACACGGAAGGCAGGGTGAGCCACAGAGAGATCTGGGTTCGTCTGAAGAGTTGAGGTGGTTCTCTTCTAAGATCCAAGCAGAAAGTTGTGGGTAGAATGAAGGCACACCTTGTCATCGTCAAGAGAGGCGACGATCCGCTTGCCCTCCCAGAGTTCGACTTCTCTATCTTGAAGCAGCCGTGAGATCGCACCAGCCGTCGGACCAAGAACGTCAAGCCCTGAGAAGTGGACAAGTCGCCCAGCCCACGCGCCTTGGACCAGTGGGCTGAGCACATCGGCGACCAACTGGTCAACTATATAGATCCGAACAGGTAGGAACGAGCCAACGTACCTTGGCTCCCAGCTTGTCGCTCCTCCTTCGCCCACAACGCGTCTCATGAGTAGCTCACGGCCTCCCAATTCTTTGTACACGTGCACCGCTTCGCGCATATAACCCAACACGCCACCGAAGACATGCACTAACAATGACGTTGATGCGCTTGCCGTGGCAGGTTGCGCAGGAGGGACGAGCGAGATGTCCCATCCGAGCGCATGTACTTGGAGACAGCTCGTCAAGAGACCCACAAATCGGGAGCTCGGGACAAAATCTGCGGTCTCCTCAAGCGGGAACTGCCGAAAAGGGCCTCGTCCTGCGGGGACTTCGAGTGTTACCTCGTCCGTGTCGCCAAGGTCCACAAATACGACACGGGCTGTGTGTTTTCCAGAGCGAGATATGGAACGGACAGTATAGTTGAGGAGCCCAGCCGCGTCTTCTACAGTACCTGCCTTGTCCGTGTCGTCCGTTGCGAGAGGTGCGGCTAAAGGACCAAGCCCAGCTTCTTCGAGTCGCTCGCTGAGCAACGCCCATGCCTGGAACGGCGCATACAGGAGCTCGGGATGGAGAACCACCATAAGTCTTCCCATAGCACGTGGCGAGAGGGAAGGCTCCTCTGGTGTCCGTGGGGACGGGGGAGGGAACGCTGTGAGCAGGGTGTACAGCTTGGCCAGCGCTGTCTGAGGGAATTGAGGAAGAGCTGGGCGAGCGACGCTGTCGAGTACATGACGTGCCTCGCTCGCGTATTGCGTTGCAAGCACGAGATCACGCAAGACTTTCCACAGCGCAGCGGAGGACGGAGGAAGTGAGCTTGGCGAGAAGTCTGGATACGCGAGGAGCGCGCTCGTCGGGTCGAGGAAGCGTGCTTGGAAGCGTGAACGAAAGGGCGGGTCGAGCGGGTAACCCGTGTAAGGCGGGACGGGGGCGCCAATGGCGATGACGCGGAATGACCGATGTGCGGGTACGAAACGCGCGTCGGCTGCGTCAGCAACAGGAAGCAACGTGTGCCGGTGGGGGTGGAGGATATGTGTGCCGTCGTCGAGGTTTCTATCAATACCGTCGATCAGCCAAGCCGTTTTGATTATGAACATAGTTTTTACATTTCGCGGTTCTCGAGCAGATTGTTCAGCACCTATGAGCGGCATCAGCGATGGACAGTGGACAAGCTGAAATTCGGAGCGCACTGGCATGATCCCGCGCTCCGCCTTCTCAATTCCCTCGATGATAAGGATACGCCCTGCTTTGACTGCCCGCACGGTCGCGCTGTCGACGTACACGAGGTTCCCGCCATCTCGGATTTCCCGACCTTGCTTGAGCTCCGTCTCGCCGACATCGCGATGCAACGCGATGTATTCATACTCTGAGTTGACTATGCTGTCTCGCAATCAGTACGGACGTATATTGGCGTAGATAACGGTGAAGCTGGGCACCTGCAGAATGTCAGCGCTAGCCTCCGCGCGTACGGCCCTGGCTGGGAAATGAGGAACACGTCCTGTCCGAGCGCAAACTTCTGAAGAAGGAAGTACAGGTGATCGCGCGTGCGGGGTTCATTGGGGTCCAACGGTACAAAATGTGGAAGCCGCGAGGGCGTGGCTGATGTTGGGACCGGGTATGAAATGTCGCCGAGGGTTAATGTGCCGATAATTTCGGGCGATGGAGCGAAGGCATCCTGGATGCGTTTGAGACGGCGAAAAGATGTCATAAACGGACTGCTAGATGACTAGGTCCAAGTGCAGATGAGAACTTGAAAAAAATGGAGAAAGACTACATAGTATGTGGACCCCATCGGTGAGCTGGGTGAGGTGTAACCGGAATGACGGCGACAAGGTTATCACAAGCCTGGGTGACTTTAGTCATGTGTACTACACGACATGCTGTTTACGATCTGGCTCTATCTCCGTGCTGCAGCGCGCCCACAGGTACATTCTTCGCCGCGGATTCTACCATGGCTGAATGTTCCCCTATCAGTACGTATCAGTAATACGCTGATGGGCGGTATCCCAAGAGTGACCCGATTAATCATGCCACGCCACCCGGCGCTCACAGTCCACCTCATTCCTAATTAGCAAATAGCAATCCTAGTGCCTCGTATCACCTCCAAACCCCGTGATCGACATCGACATAGTAGGCGGCCGGATCTCTCACATTAAGACTCGAATTTTCGACGTAACAAACAAAATGGCTGGGTTACGGTCAAGTCTGAATACCGAGTCAATACTTACCAATTCGGTTCGAGGAAGGTGCAAAGACATCATCGCACCGCCCATCTATCCCCATCAGAATTTAAGAATTCGGTGCACTATCAAACAGGCAACAGGATGCACATTACTACCTGAGATGGACATGCTATTGATTTCATTCCGGCTGACTCGGATATGAAGGCCATCGACCAGGTATTCCAGCTACAAACTCGAAAACTCGTGGAGAGCGGATAAAAGGATAGCGCTTTTGGAACTTCGAAATCTTGAATTCCCGGCAGTTCCCCGGCGCCACCGGTGATCCCAGCGCACATCCTTACATCACGTGATGGGCGTTCGTTTCTTCACTTGCGGTATTTCGCTCGCAATGGTCGCCAGTGGGCATTGTCTGTGGATGATCGCACCTTCATGCACCGCACACTTCTGTACCGTTTCAGGAGCGGAAGACACGTCTATTCTGTCTTTGGGGCTATTTGACCGACATGACTCACTCTTGGTGAGTGTTCGGCGCCTCAATACGACCCATGCGGCCCACAGCTCGGACTCTTTAGTAGTCACATTATCCGTGGTGTCCCCGGTTGATGGAGAATGTAAGGATGGCTCCATGGTATGTCATCAACATCAACACCATCTTGCTACTTTAAGCTCGGAGGCCTGAAGAACTTATAGGACCCTATAGCCCGGTGTCTCATCGTACCCTCTTGCAGCGCGTAGTAGTTCTGTAACATGATATCTTGGAGCAGATAACACATTTGACTGTCTTCAAGTCGTGGAATGACTCCCTCTCCAGGCTGGGTGGATACCTGATCATTCTGTAATGGAAGATACAGTGCCGTCAACGACGGAAACTTCGCTCACGATAATTGGGCATAGTCTCAGAAGGCATCAAGGCATCATAGAAGGACGATGCTATCGGCCTCGCATTATGCCGACCATCATGGTTATGAATAATGTATTGTGTTTCCACAACCTGGTGCGAATCCTTCGCTTCTTTACGTATCTAGATGATGAGATCTTTGGATATGTGTATATTAATTGTCACGAGTTACAGTGGCTCTGCATCATCAATCCGACGGTGACATTTCACACCACCACCCCCTGGCTAGTCCTCAGATGGTTGACCTCCATAATCCCACAACAATCAAGGATGAATACTGTGCGTATCCTCCCCGGCCCAGATCCGTAACTTCCAAACTCATCGGGCCTCTCCTTTAACAGTGACGTACATGAAATTTTGCCATGTTTTGAGTGGTCTCTACATGTGAGTTAGTCCAGTGGTACCTCCCTGGCGCTCTGATGACATTCTGCATGTCTCGATCCTCTAACCACTAGCTGGGAGTTCTTCACTACTCTTGACTACGAGTGGAGTGTCATCCAAGGACGGCGTCCTTACCGGGGGACTATATGGGTCTGTAATAACTAGCTTTTCTAAAGATCCTATTGCCCTACTTGGGGGTCAGCCTCTGATTGAACAACACTTGTGTAGGTCTACTCTTTTATGCGTTTGGCCACCCTCATAGCTGTGATCCTTATATTGGTTGGTCTTAATACTACAAAGCCAATTGACTGTCAGGTGAGTGCCGTCTCCTGCATCACTTCGTCACGCACGAGCCTGATGGGCTGCAATTCCAAGCCCTGGGTTATTTTTACGTTCGTGAGTAACTCGGATACTCTTGTTGCGCCTCTATCTATGGTAACACAGCGCTTTTCACTTTTACTTTTTCTC
The DNA here is from genome assembly GCA_003316435.1 of Russula virescens. Lineage (NCBI taxonomy): Eukaryota > Fungi > Basidiomycota > Agaricomycetes > Russulales > Russulaceae > Russula > Russula virescens. The sequence goes on along the minus strand of QFEY01000596.1, from coordinate 42,308 downwards.
AGATCTTCTCCTGCATGTCACTTTCCGCAGGTTTGCTGTTGATCGTGCTCCGAATGTAAGTCCCTGTACTCATTGCTTCATCATTACTTTGAACTTTCTGAAGTGGATACTCATGGATCTTGCCAGCATCGCAATATGGGACAAGAATAAGATTGTTATAGCAGTTTCAACCGTGTTATGGGTTGGCTACCTGACGTCTATGATGCAAGGTAGGTCTTTCTCCCTCTTCTCTCCCGCAGACGAATATAGTTCCTTACGAATGTGGTTCGGCATCAGCTATCTCGGTGGTAAGTTAAACCCAGATCATTTTTTGAAAAGTGGTGCTTACTTGTTTGTAGCTCCGCTCTTCATGGACATGGTCAGCTGTGCTTAACACCTCAGGCTGCAGTCTGCCCGACATGGAGCGCAACAAAATTGCCTTCGTCGTCCTGTTTGGCAGCGATCTCACATTGGTTTCTATCATGTTTCTTGGTCTCCTCCGTTTACGCAGTCGTAACGGAGGAATGTTTGGCATTGTCACCACCCTCTGGAAGCAGGTGAGGTTATGGCAATCCTTAGTAGCCACGGTACGCTCGATCACCTAATGGAATTTCTATGTGTAAGGGCTTTATTTGGGTCATGATTGTGGCAGGAACCGGGCTTCTTTCAGTGGCAAGTTCTGTATCGCGAGTTTTCATGGGCCCTTCGCTCACAAACATTGCATACTGCAGGTGTTCATTTTTCTAAACCTGAGCCGTAATTTCTTCTTTCCGATCTACCCCGAAGGTTGCTGACATGCTCCGAAACTCAGCTATCTACAATATGGTACGTCCTTCTCGACTACAAGCTTCCGAGGGTACCGGCTTCTTACTTCCCCCGATGTAGATGTTCTTGCTCCCCGTGCAGATATCAATACCGATCACCGCAACAAGGATATACACCTCTCTGACGGACTTCAGCTCCGCAGCCGATATGTACGATGGCCTTTCATTATTCTCTTGATTGTGCTTAATGAGGCCAATGTCTTGTTAGCGTGGTGGACTCGGACCTCGAGAGAGGTCGTCGCGCCTTCTCGAATTCAAACACTAGGCCGACGCCCGTCGTGCACGTGCACATGGCCCGCGAGGAATTTTCCACCGTGACTACGCCAAGTCCCACTTCATCTCATAATAGTCGTGGGCAGCCGTGCGACAAGCTGCAAAGGTTGAGCCTTGGTAACAGCCCGAAGTGTGGCATGGGGAAATGAATGTTGTGGGTAGAAGTCCCTTTCCGGGTCAGAAGATACTGTGGATAAAGGATCTGTGTACAGTATGCTACGAAGTGTCTATTCAGAATACATAATTCTTGATAATGGCAATAGGGCTGAAATACTGGCAGATCTTGTTTGATACTTCCAGTGCCATGAAAAGCTGCAATCGTCCATATATCCCAGTCTGGTAAGTCTATTAGGCCTGTCTTGTCAGGGATGCTCAAGGTGGTTCACCTCGGAGTCGTCACGGAAAGTCTCTACCACGGGGTCAGCCTAATGGCGTCTAGTATCCTTGGTTCTGTCGCGCTCTTACGTGACTCCTGAATCAACCCCGAACTGGGCCAGAGCTATATGTACTAGTACAGTACTACTAGCATCCTCTGTGATCCAGTGATCATGCCAAGGAGAGGATAATCGACCTCGTCAACAACATAATTGGCCTCTGCCAAGCCTTCATAGCTTCATATGTCACGCCATAGTCGGATCTTCAATTTGGGCAATGCCTCGTCTTATTATTTCCAATCACAGAGCGTGGTTGTAAGTGCTCACTGTTGTCCGCCACTGGCGTGGGTGTCTTTCGGTACCCATGCTCAGGCTGGGGACGGTAGGGAACGTGTCTCAGGTTCATTGTCCCCACCGTACAATGATTTGAAAATGTCTACAGTTTCGTCGCCCGCTGCATCTGTAACCCTCGCCAAGACAGCGCCGAAGATGAGTAGAACGACACCCGTGATGACGGAGTACTACTAAACGAGTGCAATATGCGCGTTTGGGATTAAAAAAATCTTCCGAATTTGACGTGTTCGTGCCACTTGCCACTGGGGAGATAGCCCATCGCAATCGACAGTTACATTCCGACGTATCAGGACCTAAATCACGTAAAAAGGCACAGTGAAAACAATAAATGGGATGAAAAGCGCCCCGGCCCGAGCCGATGAGGGGTATCGGCATCCACCTAAGTCCGCGGTCAGGTCGAAGAACCAGTTGCCGCAGTCTCGACCTCGAGCAGGCTCCGTCCCAATTGTCGTGTCATGTCCTGATACACTCTGATTGCATCCGACAGGGCGTATAACTTGGGCTCAATTTGAGCACCGATAGTCAAATCTACCATAAATCATATTTGCCAGACACGTAGTGAAACAAGATCTCAGCAAGTTAGCATAGTTTTTGTTTGACAGCTGTTTCACCTGACAGATTACCCAAAACTTTAGTCAATGCGTAGTTGACTTTTGTGCCCTTAGGCATCGTGCTTACGCGCACATCCGAGGTGAGTAGTTTCCATTCACAATACACTCCCAGGCATTTGACCCTTTTCAACCATTGGTTTGCTTCAGCTTGCATTAGACTTCACCATCAGATAAGCACTGCACATGCGCGTGATGTGGCAGTAGTGGCGGTGGCGGTGGCGGCGGTGATGGGGACGGCGCGGCTCCGCCTGCTATACGAGGAAGCCCTGCATGCCCACGAGATGGCATGAGCCACCTGACTGCCCCGTTCTCTCCCTGTGGCGTGGCGATCATGATTATGATGAACGGATGGTGTTTTCGCAATTTGGTATAAGATACCATTGCCCCTGTGTTTGGAAGGTGAAATCGCCCTTTGTACATCTGTATATTAACTGCCAAGGGCCGTGGATTGGTCTGCATCATCGATCTGGAAACGATCCACACCACCACTTTCTACTAGTCTGAGGGCGGTTGACCCCCACAATCCTACAGTAATTATGGATGGATACGGTACGCATCCTCCCCGGCCTAGATCCGTAACTCCCACTAGCAATCCTCATCGGGCTTCTGCTGGATAGTGACATACATGAAGTTTTGCCACGTCTTGGGTGGTCTCTACATGTGAGTCGGCTTAATGGTACCTCCCGGCGCTCTAATAACATGCCGCATGGCTCGGCCCTCTAACCACTAGCTGGGAGTTCGTCACTACTCTTGGCTACGAGTGGAGTGTCATCCGAGGACGACGTCCTTACCGGCGGACAATATGGGTGTGTACTGACGAACTCTATTGAGGATGGTCAGCCTCTGATTGAATCAAACCTTTGTAGATTTACTCTTTTATGCGTTTGGCCGCCCTCTTGGCCGTAATCATTCTATTTGTGGGCTTCAGTGCCCCAGAACCATTGGACTGTCAGGTGGGTGATGTCTCTTGTATTGCTTCGTCACACGTAAGCCTGATGGGCTATAATTCCAAGATGTGGGTTACCTTTAAATCCGTGAGCAAACCGGATCCCCCCGTTTTCGCTTCTGTCTTTGGTAACATGGTGCTCTGCATTATTTCTTTTTCCTAGATCTGTTGCTGCCTGTCAATATCCTCGGCATTATTGTTGATCGTGCTCCGTACGTAAGTACCCGTACGGAGGCTCTTTGCCTCACCATTACTTTGACCTTTCCGAAGTGGATACTCATGGAACCTGACAGCGTCGCAATATGGAACAGGAATAGGATTGTCGAAGTTCTTTGCATCGGCCTATGGGTTATCCACCTGGTATTCATCATACGATGTAGGTCTTCTTCTACTCTCTCGCAGACCAATGTAGGCGTCTTACGAATGTGGTTCGGAATCAGCTATCGTCCAGGTAAACTGGACCCAGACTTTTTTTGCCAAGTCGTACTTACCTGTTCGCAGGCACACTCTTCATGGTTGAGTGATGGCTCACTGACAGGCTGCATGCCGCCCAGCATACAAAGCCAGAAAATCGCCATGATTGTCTTATTCGTCACCGATCTCACCTTGATTTCCATCATGTTTCTTGGTCTCCTCCATTTGCGCGATCGTAGCGGAGGCATGTTTGGCATCGGGGTCGTCCTCTGGAAGCAGGTAAGGTCGTGGAAATCCTTAGTGGCCACGGTATTTTCGATCATCTAATGGATTTTCTGGCCCAAGGGTGTTATTTGGGTCTGCTTTGCCTCCGGAGCCCAACTCATCTTGTTGGCAAGTGCTGTATCACTAGTTTTCTTGTGCTCTTCACTCACACAGACACTACACTGCAGGTGGCCATTTGTATGGACGTGAGCCGTATGTTCTTATTTCCAATCTATCCCGAACTTGAAGGACGCTGATTTCCTCCGAAACTCAGCTATCTACAATTCCGTATGTTCTTCTCTTATACAAGCCGCCAAGGGCGCCACCTTCTCACCCATCCCTCCTACAATATAGATGTTCTTGATGCCCGTAATGGTACCAATGCCAATCACCGCGGGAAGGATATACACCTCTCTGACGGACTTTAACACCGGAACCGATGTGTACGAGGGTCTTTCATCACGCTCTTGTTTGCGGTTAACGAATCCGATGTCTTGTCAGTGTGTTGGACTCAGACCTCGAAAGAGGTCGTCAGGCCTTCTTGAATGGGAATCATGATGTCAAGGGGGCCCCCGTAGTGCACGTGCACGTAACTTGCGATTCGGATGATTCTTACACCGTGACACCGGTAAGCGTTACTTTTATGTCTTGATATCAGCGCTGAACTGTGCGACGAACCTGAAGAGCACTGCATCTACGACAACTTGGAAAGTGGCGTCTGAAGAAGATGGAAAATGTGGGTAGAGCCCCTTCACGAGCGAAGTCAGATGGCATTGTAGATGCTGGGTGTGCGAACACTGGCAGTACGCTAAGACATGTCTATTTATATGATTCTTGATAGCAGGGAGCCCGAAATGTTGAGCAGACTTTATCTCATGATCCCAGTGGCGTGAAAACTTGCAAGTGTTCAGTTCGTCCTGTATCTGAATATTTCCGTGGTGCAAAGTCTACTCCTTGAAAGTAAGCTTTACTGCTCCAACTGCTATCCATCCCACTGCTCTGGGCTTATCTGTGAGTGATTACTACTATAACTTACACGCCTGTCCTATTGAAATTCGAAATCGTCCATAAATGCCGTGAGGGTGGTCCCTGGCTTCCACCACAACTTGGAAAGCCCATTATGCCTGACTTTCCAGAGCCTCTTAGAATGGTTTGCTTCGTAATGGATAGTATCTACCGGTGGTTTGGGCCGATGCTTCTCTCTGGCCCTCTAGACGCACGCTGCGTGACCCCACTCTCCACCCTGAGCTGGGTCGACGTTGTGACATACCTTCGGCGCCCCATAAACTAACGACCATATGGAAAAATCGCCATCCAAGTAAATCAATTCCGTACCCAACTTTATCAGCAGGGAAATCAAATCAAATCAGATACGTGAAAAGCGCACCGGCCCGGGCCGGGCCGATACGATACGATCTGAGTGGCAGGCGTCCGCTTAAATCCGAGGACAGTCTCGGATGTCGAGCGCAGATCGTTTGTTCTGCCGCAGATTCGACCTCCGTGCCAATGGTCGTGCCACGTCCTGATCTACCCTGACTGTGCCCAACACACTGTATAGCTTGGGCTCGACTTCGCCGTCACAAGGGCACCGCACGCGCCCGTCATTAGTACGGCACAGGTGACGGTGGTGGCCACGCCGCGGCTCCGCCCGCGATACGAGGAAGCCGCGGATGTCCACTGAATTGCCTTCTCCCGGTGGTTATATTAATCGTGATGAACGGGTTGTGCTTTCACAATTTATTACAAAGATACCATTGCCTCTATATATTTGGAAGGTGAGATCCTTGGACATCTGTCTATTACTGCCTTTTTCAGGCAACTTGTCGTTTGCGGGAAAAATAAGAAAAAATTTTGTATGCATTCTTTCTGTAATATCTCCTCAATAAACCACCGGAATTTCAAAAAAGCTGCACCTTTCAACTCACTGGAATGTAATGATCATGATTTTCATTGACCGGAAGGCATACAATGCAAGTTGAAGGTTTCGGGATCTCGGAATCTCGGGATTTGTGCGTATTATGCATGCGATTTTTCTTACAAATTTTCCCGCGCGCGACAGGTCACATGAAAAAGGCAGTAACTGTCAAACCCCTCAAGGGCCGTATCAATCCAGGAACAATCCACACCATCATTTTCTACTATTCTGGGGATGGTTGGCCTTCACCATCCTACAGAAATCATGGATGAATATTGTGCATATGCTCCCTGGCTCAGGTCTCTAACCTCCAAACCTCATCGGACATCTCCCATGACAGTGGCGTACATGAAGCTTTGGCACGTCTTGGAGTTCTCTACCTCCAAGTCAGTCTAGTAGTGCCTCCCTAGCTCCCTGGCTCTCTGATAAGATGATGCATGGCTCGACCCTCTAACAACTAGCTGGGAGTTCGTCACTACTCTTGATTATGAGTGGAGTATCATCCGACGACGACGTCGTTACCGGCGAACAATATAGGTCTGTACTGGTGAACTCTTCTGAGAATTCCATTGGTTACGGGGGATCGATCAGCCTCTGATTGGATTGAACCAACACTTTTGTGGATCTAGTCATTTATGCGTTTGTCCACCCTCATGGCAGTAATTCTTCTATTTGTCAGTTTCAATGCCACAAGGCCAATCAACTGTCAGGTGGGTGTTGTGTTCTGCATCGCTTCGTCATGAATGAGCCTGATGGGCTGTAATTCCAGGCTCTGGGCTCATGTAACATCCGTGAATAAACCAAATTCCCTCGTTTTCGCTTCTATCTCTGGTAATGTGGTATTTTGCACAATTTCTTTTCCCCAGACCCTTCGCTGCCTGTCAATTTCCGCTGCTTTATTGTTGATCGTGCTCCGCACGTAAGTCACCGTACTGCGACTCTTTACCTCACCATCACTTGAACCTTCCAAAAGTGGATACTCATGGAACCTGCCAACATCGCAATACGGAGCAAGTGCATCAGGAGAAAAATCTCCCGCGCCAACGAGAGGTAATTGGCTCTAGCGAACTCTAGCGAGCACTAGCGAGAGATAATTGACACTTTTGCCCAGAAAATTACATCATTATCCGGGAATTATCTCTCGCTAGCGCAGATTAGCCCGGGAGGTTTTCCCTGATGAAGAATGACATTATCATAGTTCTTTCAACCGGCCTGTGGGCTGTCCACTTAGCATCCATCGTAAGAGGCAGGTCTTCCTCCCTCTTCTCTCCCGCAGACGATCGTAAGCGCCTCAAGAATGTGATTCGTCATCGGCTATCTGCCAAGTAAACTGGAGCCAGACCTTTTTTGACAAGTCGTGCTTACCTTTTCGCAGGGCTACTCTTCGTGGTCATGGTCAACTGCGCTTAACACTCCAGGCTGCAGCCTGCCCGACACCAGCGATCTCGCATTGGTTTCCATCATGTTTCTTGGTCTTCTCCATTTATGCGGTCGTAGCGGAGGTATATCTGACATTGGAATCATCCTCTGGAAGCAGGTGAGGTTGTGGCAATCCTTAGTAGTCACGTTACTCTTGATCAACTAATGGATCTTCTGTGCTTTAAGGGTGTTATTTGGGCTGTCTCAGGAGCCCAACTTATTTTCGGGGGCGGGTATTGTATCGCGATTTTTCTTGTATCTTCGCTAACACTAACACTACACTGCAGGTATTCATTGTTTGGGCCCGAGTCGTTATATTTTCTTCTTTCCGATCTATTCCGAAGGATACTGACTTCCTCCGAAAAGCAACTATCTTCAATATCGTATGTTCTTCTCTACTACGAATTGCCGAGGGCACCACCTTCTTACTCCCTCGCATATATATAGATGTTCTTGATACCTGTGTTGATATTGATGCCAATGACGGCGACAAGGATATACACCTCTCTGATGGACTTCAGCTCCGTACCTAATATGTGCGAGGGTCTCTTTCATCACGCTCTTGATTGCACTTAACAAGGTCGATGTCTTGTTAATGTGGTGGACGAAGGAGGTCGTCGAGCCATCTCGAATGCGAATGCTATGGGATCCCCGTCGTGCACGTGTAAGTGGCCCACGACTCGGAGGAATCTTTCGCCGTGATCCCACCAAGCGCTACTTTACGTCTTGATATCAGTGCTGAACTGTGTGACAAACCTCAAGAGCAGCATCTCGACGGCAATTTGGAGAGTGGCGTGTGGAAATGGACGTTGTAGGTCAAATCCCCCCCCCTGAGCGAAGTCAGTGGATGACGTCTATGTCTATGATTATTGATGGCGGTGAGCCCTCAATGTTGAGTATGTCATTCCAGCACCTCCACTGACATCAAGACTTCAGGGTGTTCAGTTCATTCCGTATCTGAATCTCGCTCTGGTGCAAAGTCTATCCCGTGTAAGTAGCCTTGCTGCCTCAACCCACTCTCTTGCTATCCATTTTACTGCTCTCCGCCTATCCGGGAGTGAATACTAGTAACTTGCACGCAGGTCCTATCGAAATTCGAGGTTTATAAATACCATGCGGATGCTCCCTAGCTTCCACCAAAGCTTAGAAATTCCACCATTATCCTTGACTTTCCAGAACCGCTCGGAATAGTTTTCTTCGTCACGGAGGGTCTCTACCTGTGGTCTCGACAGGTGCATCTCCCTGGCTCTCTAGGCGTCTCCACCCTGAACTAGGTCGAAGCTATGACGTACTTTCAGTGTCCCTCAACCTAGTGATCGTATTGAAAATTTGCCTTTCAAATGAATCAATTCTGCACCCCAACTTTATCAGCAGAGAAATAGGGCGACATTCCACACATAAGCAGCTCTGTAATATGCCTTCCGAATCGCCGAGTCGTCAACAATCAGATAGCTCCTGCCAAGACAAGACATCAAGTTGTCACGCCGTGGTTACATCTTAGTCATGGCATCGCTTTCTGATTCCGATCGCCGAGTAGTTGTCCTGGTTTTGTTTCTTCGATACCCGGGCTGGGGACAAGGAAAAGGCAGGATTATGTTTACACCGTGCCAGTATAATCAGTGTATTGAACACTCTGGCAGCAATGTCTACATTCTGACAACGACAGAAATTCCTGTTACCGGCTCGGAAAACCCCAGATAGCTACCCCAAAGACGCCATAAACTCATGGCGTGTTGTCAGTAGTTGAAAGATAGGAATAAGCTAGGTGGCGATACACATACAGCGCGTCTATCCTGGCGCCACAAAAGTTGTGCCAAACGCACACGGTATGGTAGTGGGACTGAAGAAAAAACAATCGATCACGGGAAGTGCAAGTAGGGCAGTTCATCCTCCCACCCCTAAGAGAGTAACGACGTCATAAGCCACCGCTGCCACAGTATCGGCCACCACCAGCGTAATGAGTGTGCCCAAACGTATACAGTTGCTTTCTGCATCTGTGACCCTCGCCCTGATAGCGCTTAAAATGAATAGGACGATACTCATTGTATGCACGGCTGTTGTGTCGCGCTCACGAGTTCAAGGGGAGAGATTCCGGGAAATAAAAGAGAAGAGAGAAAGAAAGGCGAGGAAAGGGACGAGAGCAATCACGGAGGTACAAAGAACCCCGGGGGACAAAAGGGGGTGTGCGTTCTCTGTCCTTCAGGGATGGTGGGGCTGAGAATGACCTATGCATTTGCATGCAGATCCTAAAATCTAGTGGCCAAGGGAAGACATCGAGCCCAAGGGCAACAAGAGGGAGGAGTGTATCCAGAGCGAGTCAAGTGCAGGTGCATCAAACGAGAGACGGCGTTGGGTATCCAAATCTAGGGTGTCCGCACGGGGCCTTCGGGATTAATGGTTCATACCGCCAAGGAGACCGCCCATTCCAATCGTAACGGGCCACATGCCAGTGGGCACACGGCGTAAGCCAATGTAAAAGGCACAATGGATGGGATGTGTGAAAAGCGCACCGGCCCGGGTTGATGCGGTTTGCATGGCAGTCCACCACCTAAGTCGGCGCTTGGCATCCGAGGAGGTTGTTCGTTTGTTCTTTCTGCCGCACCGGCAGAATCAACCTCCAGCAGGTACTGTGCTAATTATCCTGGTCCACTCTGACTGAACTCAGCACAGTGTGTGACTTGCACTCAACTTCGCTACTTATTAGATGAGCACTGGCACGGCATACGCGCCGCGTAGTTAGTGCGGCGTGGTGGCGTGATGGCCATGCTGCAGCTCCGCCCACGATGTGAGAAAGCCGGGGGTGCCGATAATAATTCCATGTGGTACCCTGGCGCCCATTATGATCGTGATCAACTAACTGTTTATTTATGACCTAGTATAAATGTCCTTGCCTCTGGGAGGTTGGAAGGTCGGGTTATCCTTGGACATCTGAATATTAACTGTCAAGGGCCGTGGGTTGGTCTGCATCATCGATCCGGGAACAACCCACATCGCCACTTTCTTTTAATCCGAGGATGGTTGACCTCTACAATCCTACAGTTATCGTTGATGAATACTGTGCGTATCCTCCCTGGCCTGGATCCATAACTTCTAAACCTCATTTGGACATCTCCTGTGACAGTGGCGTACATGAAGCTTTGCCATGTCTTGGGCGGTCTCTACATGTGAGTCAGTCCAGTGGTACCTCCCTGACGTTCTGATGACGTGCTGCATGGCTCAACCCTCAAACGCCTAGCTGGGAGTTCGTCACTACTCTTGACTATGAGTGGAGTGTCACCCAAGGACGACGTCCTTACCGGCGGACAATATGGGTGTGTACTGGCGAACTCTTCTGAGGATGCCATTGCCTACCAGGGAGGATCAGCCTCTGATCGAATCAACACCTCTGTAGATTTATTCTTTTATGCGTTTGTCCACCCTAATAGGCATAATCCTTCTATTTGTCAGTTTCAATACCACAAGACCAATCAACTGTCAGGTGTGTGCTGTGTCCTGCATTGCATCGTCACACATGAGTCTGATGGGCTGTAATTCTAAGCTCTGGGTTCTTTTTACATCCGTGAGTAAACCATATTCCCCCGGTTTTGGTTCCGTCTTTGGTAACATGATGGTGCCTTGCACTATTTCTTTTCCCAGATCTTTGGCTGCCTGTCAATTTCCGCGGCATTATTGTTGATCGTGCTCCGCACGTAAGTCACCGTACGAGACTCTCTGCTGCACCATTACTTTGAGCTTTCCGAAGCGGGTACTTATGGAATTTGCCAGCATCGCAATATGGAACATGAATAAGATTGTCATAGTTCTTTCGACCGGCATGTGGATTGTTCACCTGGCATTCATCATACGAGGTAGGTCTTTCTCCCTCTTCTCTCCTCGGCAGATGAATCTGTGTGCCTTACGAATATGGTTCGACATCAGCTATCTCCCAGGTAAACTGGACCCAGGCTTTTTTGACAAGCTATGCTGACTTGTTCGCAGGTGCACTCTTCATGGTCAACTGAGTTTAACATCTCAGGCTGCAGCCCAGCTAACATAGAGAACGAGAAAGTTGCTATCATTATCTTATGCTCCAGCGACCTCACATTGGTTTCCATGATGTGTCTTGGTCTCCTCCGTTTACGCGGTCGTAGCGGGGGCATGTCTGGCATTGGAAGCATCCTCTGGAAGCAGGTGAAGTCGTGGCAATTCTTAGTAGCCACGATGCTCTCAGTCACCTAATGGATTTTTCTATGCGCAGGGCGTTATTTGGGTCATCTTTGCCTCAGGAATCCAACCTATTTTCTTGGCAAGTGCTGTATCACGACTCTGCTGTGCTCTTCACTCACTCACGTACTATACTGCAGACATTCGTTTGTTTGGACCTGAGCCGTATTTTCTTCTCTCCAATCTATCTCGAAGGATTCTGACTTCCTCCGAAACTCAGCTATCTACAATATCGTGTGTCCTTCTCTAATACGAGCTGCCGAGGGCACCACCTTACCCTTCCTCCCCCAAATATAGATGTTCTTGATTCCCGTGCAGATATCGATGCCGATCACGGCGTCAAGGATATACACCTCCCTGACGGACTTTAGCTCCGTAACCGATGTGTACGAGGGTATTTCATCACGCTCTTGATTGTGGTTAATCAAGTCGATGTTTTGTTAGCGTGATGCACTTGGACCTTGAAAGAGGCCGTCGAGCCATCTCGAATGCGAATGCCAAGGGGATGCCCGTAGTGCGCGTACACGTGGACCACACCTCGGAGGAATCTTCTTCCACCGTGACGCCGCCAAGCGCTACTTTATGCCTTGATATCAGTGCTGAACCGTGCGACAAGCCTCAAGAGTAGCGTGTGAAGATGGACGTTGTGGGTAGAACCCTCCCTTAGGATGACGGGTGCGCGTACATTAACATTTCGTTAAGAAATGTTTGCATGGATAATTATTCACGGCGACGAGCCCGAAATATAGAGCAGATTTTGTCTCCCAATTCTACTGGCATGAAAACTTTAAGGTGTTCAGTTCGTCCTGTATCGCCAGTGAACTTCGCTGCTGAGTCTTCGCAATGTCTATCCCGTGTGAGTAGCTTGACAGTCTCAGCCTTTACTACCCCAACCTACTCTCTCGCTGCCCGTCCTACTGCTCTCTGCTTATCTGGGAGTAACTTCTAGTAACTTACAGGCTCAGGCTGGTCGTATTGAAATTCGAAATCGTCCAGAAACGCCGTGCGGATGCTCCGAGTCCCTGACTTACACCACAGTTTTGAAAACCGATTACTACAGATTGCAGTAGTCTAGTACAGTGCTACCAGCGCCGCCGAGTTCACTATTAATCTGGTAATCATATCAAGACACCGCCTTAGAAAACGTCTGGGAACATTTCCGCATATCAGCCTCGCCGTATCACACCTATTATATTCTCAAAGAGAGAAGAATATCTTCGTCAACAGCTTATCTAGCCCCGGGCCCTGCCAAAACTTCGAGTTTTCACACCGTGGTCACACCTTTAATTTGGGTAAGGTGTCTTATGATTTCAGATCACTGGGCGAGGTCGTCTTTCAACACCCGTGCTCTGGCTGGCTGGCCGGCTGAGGACAACAATTGAAGAAAATGACAGACTCGTGTCCAGGGCTCATTGTTCCCAAGGAATTCATGTAAGAAAATGAGGGAAGCAAGCGCGGGAACACGCGAGTGAGTCTGGGGAAAAGGGACATAGATGAGAGAAAGTACGTACATATATACTTTTCTCTACATTTGTCGCATGATGTATCTCGGGCTTAACGCCTAATATCCGATAACGGCCTCTCTGGCCCGGCCACGGCCTAATGTGGCAGGTGGTTGAATCATTCCCTTCCAACAGGTTACAGGAATGCCTACAGCCTCGTTAACCGCCGTACCTATAAGCCTCGCCTTGACAGCGCCGAAGATTAGTAGTAAAAGAGTGCGATAGGCGCTTTTGGGAATAAACAAAGGATGGGATTAACGGGTTCGTACCACGAAGAAGACAGCCCGGCCCAGTCGTAAAGACATGCGGGATAAGTCACTATTGAGACCTGGTACTTGGCGTAAGCCAGTACTGACAGCGCACCGGCCCGGCCCGATGCGGTCTGGGTGGCGGCGCTCGGGTCCTTCGTTTCGTCGCTTCGTTCCACCGCAGCGCCGCAGACGCGGTCTTCAACAGGCTCTGTGCCAATTGTCGTGACACGTCTTGATCCACTCTGACTGCGCCCAACGCTATGTATAACTTGTGCTCGACTTCGCCATCAGAGGAACACTGTACGCGCCCGCGGTTAGTGCGGCCGAGGTGACTGGTGGCCACGCCTTGGCTCCACCCGCAATACGAAGAAGCCGCGGATACCCACTGAAATGGCATTGCAGCCTCGTCTTCTCCCGGTAGCTATCATGACTGTGATGAGCGGGCTGTGTTTTCACAATTTAGTACAAAGACACCGTTGCCTCTATGTGTTTGGAAGGTGAGATCATCCTTGGACGTCTGTATATTAAGGGCCGTGGAATGCTCTGCGTCATCAACCCGGGAACGATCGACACCACCATTTTCTACTAGTCTGAGGATGGTTGACCTCCACAATCCTACAGCAATCATGGATGAATACTGTACGTATCCTCCCCGGCATGGATCCGTAACTTCCGAACCCATCAGACGTCTCCTGTTACAGTAGCGTACACGAAGCTTTGCCATGTCTTGGGTGGTCTCTACATGTGAGTTAGCCTAGTTGCACCTCCTGGCGCTCTGGTGACATGACATATGGCTCGACCCTCTTACCACTAGCTGGGAGTTCTTCACTACTCTTGACTACGAATGGAGTGTCATCCAAGGACGACGTCCTTACCGGCGAACGATATGGGTGTGTATCGGTGAACTCTTCTGGGGATGCCATTGCCTACCGGGAGGGGTCAGCCTCTGATTGAACCAACACTTTTGTAGATTTACTCTTTTATGCGTTTGGCCACCCTTATGGCCGTAATCATTCTATTTGTGGGCTTCAGTGCCGCAAAACCAACGAACTGTCAGGTGGGTGCTGTGTCCTGCATCTTCATCACACATGAGTCTGATGGGCTGTGATTCCAAGCGCTGGGTTCTTTTTAAGTCCGTGAGCAAACAGAATTCCCCTATTTTCGGTTCTGTCTTTGGTAACATAGTACTTTGTAATGCAATATTTCTGTTTCTCAGATCTTTTGCTGCCTGTCAATTTCCGCGGCTTTACTATTGATCGTGCTCCGTGTGTAAGTGCCTGTCCTGCAACTCGTTGGCTTACCATTACTTTGAGCTTTCCGAAGTGGATACTCATGGAACCCGCCAGTATCGCAATATGGAACAGGAATAAGATTGTCACAGTTCTTTCAATCGGCATGTGGGTTGTCCACCTGGTATTCATCATACGATGTAGGTCTGCTTTACTCTCTCGCGAAGCAATGTGGGTATTTTACGAATGCGGTTCGAAATCAGCTATCTCCCAGGTAAACTGGGCCCAGCCTTTTTTGACAAGTGATGCTTACCTGTTCGCAGGTCCACTCTTCATGGTCAACTGGATCTAACATCTCAGGCTGCAGCCCACCTAACATAGAAAGCCAGAAAATCGCCCTCATTATCTTGTTCGCCAGCGATCTCACATTGGTTTTCATCATGTTTCTTGGTCTCCTCCGTTTACGCGATCGTAGCGGAGGCATGTTTGGTATTGGTATCATCCTCTGGAAGCAGGTGAGGTCGTGGCAATCCTTAACATCCACGATGCTCTCGGTCACCTAATGGATCTTCTGTGCGTAAGGGCGTGATTTGGGTCTGCTTTGCATCAGGAGCCCAACTTGTTTTGTTGGCAAGTGTTTTATCGCCAGTTTTCTTGTGCTCTTCGCTCACCCAAAAACTACACTGCAGGTGTCCATTTATCTGGACCTGAGACGTATTTTTTTTATTTCCAATCTATGCTGAAGCATGCTGACTTCCTCCGAAAGCTATCTATAATACCGTATGTTTTTCCCTTCTACGAGCTGCCGAGGGCACCACCTTAATCCTCCCTCCCCCAAACATAGATGTTCTTGATGCCCGTGCTAATACCGATGCCAATCACCGCGGCAAGGATATACACCTCTCTGACGGACTTCAGCTCGGTAGCCGATGTGTACGAGGGTCTTTCATTACGCTCTTGATTGTGGTTAATGAAATCGATGTCTTGTTAGTGTGGTGTACTCGGACCTCGAAAGAGGTCATCGAGCCTTCTTGAATGGAAACGCCAAGCTTAAGGGGATGCCCGCAGTGCACGTGCACGTGGCCCACGACTCTGATGAATCTTCCACCGTGACGCCGCCGAGCGCCACCTTATGCCTTGATATCAGTGCTCAACTGTGAGACAAGCATCAGGAGCGGCGTCTCAACGACGAATTGGAGAGCGGCCTGTGAAGATGGACGTTGTAGTAGAACCTTCCCTCCCTCCATCTCACGAGCGAAGTCGGAAGATCATGATATTGATGGGTGCGCGTACATTGGCGGTGCGCAAAGCAATGTCTATTTATACGATTCTTGATGGCGAGGCACCCGAAATGTCGGGCAGATTTTGTCTTATATACCAGTAGCGTGAATACTTGAAAGTGTTTAGTTCGTCTGTATCTGATCTGATCGTCCCTGTGGTGCAACTTGAACATCTGCCCAGTGTAAGCAGCTTTGCTGCCCCAACCTACTCTCTCGCTATCCATCCCACTGCTTGCTGCTTATCTGGAAGTAACTACACACGCCGGTCCTATTGAAATTTGGTATCGTCCATAAAAGCCTTGTGACTTGTGGATGCTCTCTGGCTTACACAACAGCTTGGAAAGCCCATTATTCCTAACTTCCAGAGCCGCTCCGAATGGTTTGCTTTGTCACGAATGGTCTCTACCTGTTGTCTGGGCCCATACTCCTCTCTGACTCTCTAGATGCACGCCTGCGTAGCCCCACTCTCCAGCCCGCGCTGGACCAAAGCTATGACGTACGTCCGGTTTCCCCTAACCTAGTAGTCATATAGAAAGTTTGTCCTTTAACTGAATCAGCTCTGTACCCCAACTTCATCAGTAGGGCGAACATGCTCATATAAGCAGCTCTGTAATTTGCCTTCCGAGTTGCTGAGTCGTCGTCTACAGTCAGAGTAGCTTGAACTTCAAGTTATCGCGCAATAGTTAGTACATCTTAGTATCACTTTCTGATCCCGATCGCTGAGTATAATTGGTCTGGTCTTCTTTCTTCGATACCCGGGATGGGGACTACTTGAATGAAAAGGCAGGCCTATGTCCACATCGTACCAGTACAACTATTGAACACTCCAGCAGCAATGTCCGCACTGAGACGACAGACACTCCCGGTACTCACCACTCCCAACGCCCCGATAGCCAGTGCGCACGGCAGACTTGAAGACTTATACCCTCAAAGACGCCATAAACTGATAGGGAGCCGTCATTAATTGGAAGATAAGAATAATCTGGGTGGAGATACATACAGAGCGGATCTATCAATGTCTCCACAAAAGTTGTGCCAAACGCACAGTAATCGGTCACGAAGTGAAAGTAAGGCAGTCCATCTTTTCGTCTGCCACGGCATCGCCACCGCTAGCGTAATGAGTGTGCCCAAACGCAAGTACTTTCTTGCTGCACCCGTTCGCGTCGTCGGACCGGTTCCCACGTCTCTGCTCCCCTCTTTGCCATCTCCATGTCGTCGCTACTCTTGCCATGTTCCGCTTTCATCCCACCTCTGTTCCTCGTCTCACTGTCACCGTCTCCTACGCCCCCCTTTAACGATCTCAACACCCTGCATTCGCCTTTCACCGCCCCGTCGCCTTACCAATCAAAAGCCACGCACAACAGCCTCCCAGCTCAAGAAGACGCGAACAAATCGAAGATACGCCGTCGCGACGCAGCCCCGAGAGCGAAACTGCGAGGACCCCGCCCAAGTTACACACCGTTCAGCGCCTTCTACCACCGCTACGATAACGACGACAGCAGCAAGGACATTACCGTCGGCCTCCGTCGGCCCCAGCGCGGCGTATTATACGACGGCAGCCTCAATGTGAATGGCAATGGCAGCGATAACATCAGCAACAGCCACGGCAAAGGCATCTGTGACGGCGACCGCGACGCCTACACCTGCGACGTTGCTAGTCTCAACGATCGCAACGCCAGTCACGGCGACTTCGCGTACGGTCCCCCCGGCGACAACTTAGACAACAGCACCGTCAGCAGCGACGACAATGGCCGCAACGGTAACAGCCACCCCAGGAGCAGCGAAAACGGCGACACCAGACAACCGAGACCGCGGACAGCACGACCACCAACGCCGAGGACGACGATCTCCTTCGCGACAATCCGGCCCGTTCTCGTGGTCCGTAAATCCTTCTCTAGATCTATATCCTTCATCTCAAGCCGTCGACCCCCTATTTCGTTCTTTTCCTCTCCTATCGTTCCCCTCTGTTTCGCGTTGCCGAGCGAGCCGACTACCGCGACCGCGACACACATCGCCACCGCGGCCCTCATTTATGCCTCATCTGATACTGAGCCCTTTCTCACCGCCGCTCCCTCTACCGTAAACGCCACCATCACGTCCACTGACGACATACTACCCCCCTCCCCTGACATTCATCACATTCACCGCCTCTTCCATCGCTTCCCGTGCTGACCTCCCAGTCGGCAGCACCGTTCATGGCGACCATGGCAACAGCAGCGGCGACCCAAACCGCGTATATGACTCAAGTGATAACGGCTTAACGCACAACAGGGAGTGACGGCAGCAGCAGCAACCTGCCCGGTGTCGCCAGTACCCTTCTTGATAACAACTACGGCGTCGACAACCCAATTCCCTCTCCATTTCATGTCGGCCACGCGCCTTGTCTTCAATGTTGCCATGCCACCTTCAGCTGACGATCTCCGAGCCATTCCTTCACTCAAGGTTTTAAACTACCTCTTCAATAAGGACAAATTATCGTATCCAAAATGCGGTCACCCCCTGACAGCATGAAACGATGCATTTACGAACGTTTGACCCCGAAGGGTCAAAGTTTGAACTCCCCGGGAGGTGTAAGAAGTCGCGCCGTGGACTCAGAAACGGTCTACACGGTGCATGCGTCGCCTGTGTACTTGTGCATCACCATCTGACAATCTGTGTTACCCAAAATGTCACTCAATGCACAGCCTTGTGCACTGGCACCCTCTTTTGCTCCGATCTCCCCCCACTAGCTCGCGCTCGATGTCACTTCCCGGATTTTAGGGTTCTGCGTATAATTACCTAGATTATTAGAGGCTGTGTCATCCTTGGAGCTTGAAGGAGAGAATGCATCCCTCTTGCTGTCCCCTTCCATCTGTAGATTGCCACCTTTTCTTTTCCTCTCCTTTCTCCACACCCCCTTCTCTGAATCTCCCTTTCGAACTCGTGAGCGCGACACAATTTGGTTCTCACACAATGTAATCGGATGTATGGGAACCAGCGCAATTCAAATGAGATCAATTTGATCAAATTACCGTAAATTAATCGCCTCGATGAGAGTGACATGCCTCGATTTTTAGCTAAGGATGCTTCGGGTTTTCGAATCAGATCAAACTACATCAAATATTTGACATCGTTTGATCCGAGTCGCACGACTTCTCGCTAGAACCCGCTCCACTCCCACTGCGCCCAACCCATTGTACTCGACTTTGCCATCACACGGGCGCTCCACGCGCGCCTGGTTAGTGCGACAGAGGTGGCGGCAATGTCCATGCCCACTCTGCCCGCGGCAAGAGGAAGCCGCTCATGCCCACTGACGTGACATGGCTGCCTCGCGTTATCACAGTGACCATCAGAATCATGATGAACGGGTTGTGTCTAGTAAAAACCTCCATGTTTTCGGAAGATAGGATCGTGGACATCTGTATATTAAATGTCAAGGGCCGTGGGTTCAAAGTTGGTCGGCGTCCTCAATTGAACCCGGCGACAATCCACACCACCACTTTCTACTAGTCTGAGGATGGTTGACCTACATGATCCTACAGTAATCCTGGATGAATATTGTGCGTATCCTCCCCGGCATGGATCCGTAACTTCTAGACCTCATCGGACCTCTCCTGTGATAGTGGGATACGTAAAGCTTTGCCACCTCTTGGGCGGCCTCTACATGTAAGTTAGTTCAGTGGTACCTCCCTCGCGCTCTGATGACATGATACATGGCTCTACCCTCTCACAAATAGCTGGGAATTCTTCACTACTCTTGACTACGAGTGGAGTGTCATCCAAGGACGACGTCCTTACCGGCGGACAATATGGGTCTGTACTGGCGAACTCTTCTGAGGATTCCATTGCCTACTGCCAGTGGAGGTGTCGGCCTCTGATAGAGTTAAACCTTTTGTAGATTTACTCTTCCATGCGTTTGTCCACCCTCATGGGCGTAATCCTTGTGTTTGTCGGCTTCGATATCACAAGGCCAATCAACTGTCAGGTGGGTGCTGTCCCCTGCGTCGATTCGTTACGCATGAACCTGATGGACTGTAACTCCAAGATCTGGGTTATTTTTACAGCCGTGAGTAAATCAGATTCCCCCGTTTTTGCTTCTGACTTTGGTAATATGGTGCTTTTCACCTTCCCAGATCTTCGCCTGCATGTCGCTTTCCGCAGCTTTGTTGTTGATCGTGCTCCGCATGTAAGTCCTGTATTCTTGCCTTCATCATTACTTTGAGCTTTCCGAAGTGGATACTCACGGTCCCTGCTAGCATCGCAATATGGAACAAGAATAAGATTATCATAGTTCTTTCAACCGGCATTTGGGTTGTCCACCTGGCATCCATCATACGAGGCAGGTCTTTCTCCATCTTCTCTCCCGTAGGGAATGTGGGTCCCTTATGAATATGGTTCGGCATCAGCTATAACCCAGGTAAACTGGACCCAGATATTTTTTTGACAAGTTGTACTTACGTGTCCGCAGGATCGTTCTTCATGGTCAACTTTCTTTGGCACCTCAACTTGCAGCCTGCCCGACGTAGAACGCCAGAAAGTTGCCCTCGTTATCTTGCTCACTAGCGACCTCACATTGGCTTCCATGATGTTCCTTGGTCTTCTCCGTTTACGCAGTCGTACAGGAGGCATGTTTGGCATTGGAGCCATCCTCTGGAAGCAGGTGAGGTCGTGGCAATCCTTAGTAGCCAGGATGCTCTCAACCACCTAATGGATTTTCTGTGTTCCAAGGGCGTTATTTGGGTCTTCTTTGCCTCAGGAGCCCAACTTCTTTTCGTGGCAAGTACTGAATTGTGGGTATTCTTGGGTTCTTCACTCACTCACATATTACCCGACAGGTGTTCGTTTGGTTGGACCTGAACCGTATTTTGTTCTTTCCTATCTACCCCTAATTGTGCTGACTTCCTCCGAAAACTAGCTATCCTCAATGTCGTATGTCCTTCTCTACTACGAGCTGCCGAGGGCACCGTTCTTACTCCTCCCTCCCCAAATATAGGTGTTCTTGGTGCCCGTGTTTATATCGATGCCAATCACGGCGACAAGGATATACACCTCTTTGACGGACTTTAGTTCCGTGGATTTGGACCTTGAAAGGGGTCGTCGAGCTATCTCGAGTGCGAATGCTAAGGGGATGCCCTTAGTACATGTGCACGTGACCCGCGACTCGGGGGAATCCTCCACTATGACGCCGCCAAGCGCTAGTTTATGTCTTGGTATCAGTACTGATACCAGCGTCTCGACGAAGAATTGGAGGGCGATGTGTGAAGATGGAGGTTGTAGTTAGAACTTGAACTCCCCTTCCCCTCCCCCTCTGAGTCATGAGCGAAATCAGAAGATATTGTGGACGACAGGTGTACGACGTACGTACATTGGCAGTATGCTAAGAAATGTCTATTTATATGATTCTTGATTGCAATGAGCCCGATATATTGAACAGATTTTGTCTCATAATTCTAGTTGTATGTAAACTTGGGTGGTCAGTTCGTCCTGTATCTGAATATCGCTGTGGTGCAAAGTCCATCCCATGCAAGTAGCTTTATTGCCCCTACTCTCTTTCTATCCACCCCAATGCTCTTTGCCTGTCTGGGGTTGACTACTAGTAACCTGCACGCCGGTCCAATGAAAAATCAAAATCGTCCATTAATGCCATGCGGATACCCCTTGATTTACAATACAACTTGGAAAGCCCAACATGATGACTTTCCAGACTGCTCAGAACAGTTTGCTTCGTCACAGATGACCTCTATTTGTGGTTTTGCCCGATGCTTTCCCCTGGTTCTCTAACGCACACTGCGTGACCCCACTCTCCACCCCTAGTTGTATCACGTATTTCAGGTGTCCCGGGCCGTGATGATATGGAAAGATCACCTTTCAATTTCACTTCTGTACCTCAACTTCATCAGCAGTGAAATTCCGGGGAAGATTGCGCACGTAAGCAGCTCAGTAATCTGCCTTCCGGGTCTCTGAGGCATCAACAACCAGAGTGGCTCCTGCCGAGACTTCAAACTATCGCGCCATGGCTACATCTTGGTCATAGGTCACTTTCTGATCCCGATTGCTGAGCATTTGTCTGGTCTTTCTTCGATACCCGGGCCGGGGATAAGGAAAGGGCAGGCTTATGTCCCCAGTGGGAACCATGCCAGTATAACTGCTGAGCACTCTGGAAGTGATATCCGTAGAGAATATGGGCCCGCGGTGCTTTAAAGGACGACAGGGCAAGGGGGGGGTGCAAATTGGCTCTCTCGATGGGGGTGGACGCAAGGATTAAGGACCTCATCACATTACTTGGCTCCAAGGCCCGATTTTTCGTACAGTACAACAAGTACACGAATAAATATTGGAGACGTGGTAAGTAAGGCCGGGGCTGCGAGACCCATAGACGTTGCATAAACTACAGCAAACAGTAAACCAGACTTGAATCGGCCGTATATGTACTTACATACAGATTAGATAATCAGACGCGCGGAATTGGCTGTTAGAAAATTAAAATTAATCCCGTTGCTCACAGCGCTCACGCCTCGCAACACCCCAGATAGCTATGTATTACGAAGCTTAAAGACTTGCGAGTACTCACGCCTTCAAACACGCCATAAACTGATAGGTAGCTGTCATTAACTGGAAGATAGGAATACTCCTGGTGGTGATACACGGCACACCTATCAATGGCACCACAAATGTTGTGCCAACCGCACAGGGTACGATAATGGAACCAAAAAGATAACAGTAAATCACAAGAAGTGTAAGCATGGCAGTTCATCCCTTCGACTCTAAGAGATAGGCAATTCCACAAGCAGCAGCAGCCGTGGCACCCACCACTGCCAGCGCAATGAGTGTGCCCAACGTCTGCACTTGCTCACTGCACCCGTGACCCTCACCTTGATAGCGCCGACGATGAGAAGAACGGTAAATGTGCAGATATACGGTTCTGGAATTATGAGACAAATCTGATGACCGCCGGGATAACACGAGGCAGAGACGCCATTTCTGTGGGCATCTCTGGCTTCCTCGTATCGCGAGTGGAGGCGCGTGCAGTGCTCTCTAGACGCACGCCTCATGGTTCTCGAGCTGAGTCGAAGCTATAACGTACTTCCTGTGTACCCTAACCTAGCAATCATATGAAAAGATTTCCCTTGAACCGAATCAATTCTGTACCCCAATTACGTCAACAGGGACATCAGGCGAAATTTGAGGATACAAACTTGTCACATCCTGGTTATCTTGTTCTTTGCCCGCTGTACCAGTATAACTACTGAACACTCTAGAAGTAATGTTTGCGCTCAGAGAAACTCTCGTCACTCACTACTTGTAACGCCACAGATAGCTGTGCACCGCAATCTTGAGGACTCACGCCCTCGAGGACGCCATAAACTCATGGGGAGTTGTCATCAATTCGAATATGGGAACAAGCTAGGCGGTGATACACACACAGCACATCAACCCTGGCGCCACAAGAGCTGTACCAACGCACACGGTACGATAATGGAACCAAAAAAAAAACGATCAATTACAGGAAGTATATGTAGGGCAGCCCATCACTTCACTTCTAAGAGAGCAGCGGTGGCACATGGAGCCGTCCCCGTGGCATTGCCCACTGCCAGCGTAATGAGCATGCCCAACGTATGCACTTGCTTTCTGCACCTGTGACCCTCGCTCTAATGATTCCGAAGATGAGTAGAGCGATTCCCGAGAAGATGGTGTAAATGCATTCCAATCGTAACGGCAGATAGGTACATGCGGCGTGTTGGGACCTCCTCTGGGCACGTGGCGTAGGCCAGTGTAAACACCACAACTAACAGACGGGATATAAAACCTGCACCGAGGGCCTCGCCGAACTTGAGAAGGAATTCAGTGACGCCGACGACCTAGCTTCACCTATGCCCGTGCTCCACATTCGAAGTGCCTTGGCTTCATTCTGCTGCAGCAGACATGCCTCCAGCAAGCTCGGTATGACCTGCCATGACACGTCCCTGACCCACTCTGATAAAGTGGTGTTGGGCCCACACTTGACTTTGCCATCACATGCGCGCGGGATTGATATGGCAGAGGTAATGGTAGTGGTCGTTCGTGCTCTGCCTGCGACGGAAGAAGCCGCAGATGCTCACTGAAATGGCACTGTTATCCGTCGAAGCGCCCGGCTCCCAGGGACGACGAACTTGGATTCGCTGAGGAAAGAAAGGCTTGCAGTGAATGCGAAGGGAATTCGCTAATAGCCAGACACGGTCACATGAAGAGTGCCAGCGTAGCAGCGTGCGTGGCTTGGGCCGAGGACAAATAATAAAATTTTAAATATTTTATCACAAATTACAGTAATTGGACCATTCATGACATGCATGACACGTCAACTGTAACACTTTATACACGAGTGTAGCTCTAGCGTATCAAGTGTTAGTAGATAGATAATAAAGGTGTTGAGACTTGAAAACTCCTCAAGAGCATCAGGCAACTGAACCAGCCAAATTGTTGGGGTTTATTGCACAAAGCTACATAGAGGGGTAAGTCTGTCCTCTATCAAAGAGGGCCTACAGTTTAAATACAAGATATTTCTACCCTAATTCTACATAAGTACATTTCTGAACAGTCCCCAATCTTCCTGGCGATCTTCCGATCGCTCACTGTGTGTGCCCTGTGTTTCAGGGCTCTTTGGGGACCTTGTTGGGTCCTTCTGTATTCGGGGCAGCCCATCCCATCAGGGTGTGCTGCCAGCTTTCGTTGTGCAATGCTCAAGCTGCGTTGCAAGGCCAATGCGTGCATTTAGGCACTATACGGCCGAGCCAGGCTGACTGGGCCGTTTTGTGCCTTTGACGCGAGATGTATGCGCAGCGATAATCCTCATAGTATTATCGCTATTCTAACTCTCTCTTTTGATTCTCATTACAAGGGAATATATTTAGAGCACACTGGTTTCAGTCTCCGTTTAGAGATTTGATCCGTGTTGCCTAAAATGGCCCCGCAGTGTGCATGTATTGGCCTTCGCCCAATATGGGCAAGGGTCGGTCCGAGTGGACCGCTTATCAATCCGCATCGTCCCTATATGGGCCACACCGGCCGTATAGTGGCTACGCATTTACTGGCCAATCTCCTTTGCTCACACAGTCGTAATACATCGTAAGGCGTCCATATATGGCCGCCTTACATCAATGCATCAACGTCGCTTACGCATTCTGTTCTCAAGACAGAATGGTACAAAAGCATCTGTGCAACTTCAGTTCGACCTGGACCCTCGCCGTCCCACCTTGAAAGCCCTCCGGCCCTCTTTCTTCAGTATGATCTACTCAATGCACGAGATATGCTACAGACCTAGTCAGCGGATGAAGCAAAAACGAGGCATGGTGCCAGAATTCAAGAAGCTGATGCATCCGGGAGGGCTGTTTTCTCCCTATGAAACAGACATAGGATGCGTATACATTACCCAAAGGGCAAGCAACATTCTTCACCGCATGCCAGTGACCATCGCTTCTTTGCAACAATAAAAACTGACACTGGCAAGTCCCATCATCCTCACCATCAGTCAAATGGCAATAGTATAGCAATGCACCTAATTATACAATAAGGGTGTATGATAGGAATGTTACAACTAAAATTTCCGGGGGCACGAGGCGATACGTCGGCTGCATACATCTGGGTCAAATAGTCACAAAGGTATCAAATTGGGTTATTTTTAGCAGGGGAGATGTCTTGAATTCGGCGTTTTGCGCTTGGCAAGGACGCAGCCTGGAGACTTGTACAGAAAGGAGGAATGGCTGGAAGGATGTCAGCTGCGCGAGATGATGCGAAACTCCCAGTGAGGACAAAGTGGGTAGTTTCGTTGTGTCTGTCGCTGCAAGCGGGGCTTGCACTGGTGCTGCTGCTATTGTCATTGTCACGTTGTCGTCAATGTCGTGCATTAAGCCATTGACGCTGCTGGTGCTGCTGCCAAAGTCGTTGCCCCACACATGGCTGTCCGTGCTGTCGTCGCTGTGACTGTGATCGCTGTCACGGTTGCGTGTTAGGCCATTGCCACTAGGTTGTATATGTGGTTAAGGTCACTATTTCCATCACTGTGGCTGCCGTGTACGCTGCTGGGAACCATGAGGTAGGTGCGGGAGATGATAGAAGAGGAGGCGACATCAATACTTGTTGGAGGTGGTGGGATGTTGTTGGCAGACACGGCGTGTGTGTCGTCAGCAGGGGGAGGGTGGTGGCGACGAAGGACTCAGCGGCAGAAGCAGAAGTGGTGGTGTCCGAGTTGATTGTCGAAGCAGGGGGGCCCGGGCACGGCGGTCAACGCGCTGGCAGCATCGGGGCCATTTTCTCACTGATGTTGTTGTCCTCGTTGTCGCCGATGCTGCTGGTCATGGTATAGGTTGCCCTGAGGTCGCCATCGTCACTGACACCGTCGACAAGTTGAAGCTGTTATTAGTGCAGTCAGCTGCGGGGATTGCTGTCGCCTTTGGTTATGGAGTTGCTGTTTCTGGGCTGCTGTCTAAGCTGCTGAAGTCGCCGTTACTATCGATCGTGTCCTGCACTGCACTGTGGTCCATGCCAAGGCCTAAAACAAGGGTGACGTGGTATTGATAGATGTAAGGGATACTCGTATCTAATCCGATATACCAGATATAGTATCATCATTGATTACCGTACTTAGCCTAGTTCGCCAAACAACCCGCGGTGTTTTTTTTAATCCCGGCATGATCACACCTGCAGGTGGCACATTTCAAATCCGAAGTGGTTGACACAGATGTCAAGGTGAGGGCCCTGTGGCTATGATCCCATCATCACGGTATTCCAGCCATAAACTAGTTGATTAAGGGATGAAGATCTCTCGCCGACACGGTCTTGAGACCTGAAGGCCCGGAAGCTTAGCGCGTGCAACAAGGCGCGGCGACTCGACCCGAACGAGCGAGCCGATGCTCGAGGCCTGAGGCCTGAGGCATGAAGCTTGAAGGATCAATGATGGTCTGCCGTTGGTCATCACCCCTGTGGCATAACTCCCACTCAGGGCTTGGTGGACTCTTGGTGCGTGTTTGGCGTCTCAGTACTAGCCACATGACCCATTCTTTGATAGAATATATAGTCATGTCATGGCGGGATCACTACTCACAAAAGTTGAAAGCTGTCACCAGAGGCATCAAGACATCATAGAAGGACAATAAAGCCGTCTGTTCCGTATTATCCTGATGGCCATCATGATCACGTCCGATATATCATGTTTTCGTAATAAGGTACGAATAGTATGGATACCCTTGGCCGTCCTTGGATATCTGTATATGAACTGTCAAGAACTTTCCATGGCTCTGCACCATCAATCCGCATAGTGACAGTCCACACCACGACTTCCTACTAATCTGCAGAATGGTTGAACTCGACAATCCTAAAGTGCTTCTGAATGAATACTGTGAGTATCCTCCATGCATAGATCCGTAGCCTGCAAGGCTCATCATGCCCCTCCTGCAACAGTGGGATACATAAAGCTTTGCCACGTCTTGGGTGGTATCTACATGTGAGTCAGCCCCGTGGTGCCTCCCTGGCACTCTGATGATATCTTGTGTGGCTCGACCCTCTAACCACTAGCTGGGAGTTCGTTATTACTCTTGACTTCGAATGGAAGGTCATTCAAGGACGACGTCCTTACCGGCATACTATATGGGTCTGTAGTGACGTGCTCTTCTGAGGACCCGGGGCTCGGCCTCTGATTTAATTGATTCTTGTGTAGATTTACTCTTTTACACGATGGTCCAGCTTCCTGGCCATAATCGTCATATTTCTCGGTCTCGATACTGAAAGACAGATCAACTGCCAGGTGGGTGGTTGCGTCCTGCATCGCTTCTCTACGAGGCTGATGGCCTGCAATTACAAGCTCTGGATAATGTTTGTATTCGTGAGTAAATCGAATTCTCCCATTGTGCTTCTGTCTCAGTAATGTAACACGTCACTTTCCACTTCTTTTTCCCAGATCCTTGGCTGCCTGTCAAGTTCTGCGGCTTTATCGTTGATCGTGCTCCGCACGTAAGTACCCCGTACTGAGACTCTTTGCCTCACTGTGATATCGAGCTTTCTGACGTGGGTCCTCGTGAAACCCGCTAGAATCGCAATATGGGATAGGAATAAGATCATCATAGTTATTACAACCGGCGTATGGCTTGCCTACCTGGGAACCGCCGCACGAGGCATGCATTTCTCCCTCTTCGTTCCCAATATGGATTTCTTACGAATGTGGTTCGACCACGGTGGCACAGCTACCACGCAGGTGAACTAGGGTCATATTGTTTTTTGACAGTTGCGCTTACCTGTTTGAAGCTCCGCTCTTCATGGACAGGTACGGTCTGTCTCCCGCCCAACATGAAGCACGAAAAAGCACCCTTCATTATATTGTTCGCCGGTGACCTCACATTGGTTTCCATCATGTTTCTCGGTCTTCTCCGTTTACGCAGTCGTAGCGGAGGCTTATTTGGCATTGGAAAACTCCTTTGGAAGCAGGTAAAGTTGGGGTGGCAATTTTTTGAAGCAATTGCGTTCTCGATGTCCTGATGAACTTTTTATGCGTAAGGGCGTTATTTGGCTCATGTTTGCCACAGGAGCCGGACTTCTTCATGTGGCAAGTACTATATCATATGTTTTCTTGTGCTCTTCGCTTACAAACATTTGTAAACTGCAGGTGATCATTTGTTTGAACCTGAGCCGTAATTTCTTCTTTCCGGTCTATCCTGCAGGATGCTGACCTGCCCTGAATACCAGCCATCTTCAATACCGTATGTCCCTCTGAGTTTCTGCTACGAGCTGCTGAGGGCACTAACTTCTTACCCTTCCCGCTCAATATAGATGTTCGTGATGCTCATGATGGTGTCGATATCGATCACTGCAACAAGGCTGTACATCTCTCTGACAGACTTTGGCTCTTCAACCGATATGTACGAGAGTCTTTCTTTACGTTTTTCATTGTACTTAATGAGGTCGATGCCTTGTTAGCGTAGTGGACTTTGACCGCAATCGAGGTCGTCGCGCCATCGCCAATGCGAATGCCAAGGGGATGCCCGTGGTGCACGTCCACATGGCCCACGAGGAATTCCCCACCGTAATGACGCCAGGCGTTTCTCCATATCATGATATTCGTGGGCAGCCGTGCGACAAAACTGCAACTGTTGAGCCTTGATGACGGTCTGCAGCACGGCATGGGAAACTGAGCGTTGTGGGCAGCACCCCTGGATCAGAAGATACTGGCATGACGGATCTTGTGTAGGTTATAAGTTGCGAGTCACCACAGAGGGTTGAACATTGAAGAGCGCGAGAGTTTTGGGGCGAGCGTAGAGGGCTTCCTGGCATTCCGGAGGAAAAGCATGCGAGAGTTTTGAAAATACAGGGGCAATGATAATACATTTGGGTCTCGTATCGGGCCTTTTACGTAGGCTATTTGACTGTAATCGTCCATAAAGGCTGTGTGAATGGCTCCTTGGCTTAGCTCTGCAGCTTGTCAAGCCCATTGAGCCTTTCTTGTCAGTGACGCCCATATTTGAATTGGCTTACCTCTAAGGTCATTACGATTGGTCTCTACCTACGGGATCAGCCTGATGGTGATTAGTTTCTTGATTGCACCTTTGCATAGCCCTACCATCCACCCCAAGCTGGGACGGGGCTATAGCGTAATACCACTGTTCCTTAGCAATCGAGTAAAGATATCAGAAGACTGCCTTGGAAAATCTATGGAGAATTTCCGTACATCAGCCGCTCTATGCGTCGAAAATTATATTCCCATAAAGACAAAATTGCTTTCGTCGACAGTTTAAGCTGCTCCTCCCAAATTTTCAAGGCGTCGTTTCATGATTCCAATTACCAATTGTGACTGTAAGTGCCCACCGCAACTGGCTACTGGGCTGGTCAAGGGTCTGGTCATCTTTCAATATCCACGCTCAGGCTAGGGACAGTAAGAAGATAGGCTCATGTCTCGGATCCTTGGCTCCCGTCATACAATACAACAATGTCTAGAACGCCCTCAAGGACCCGAGAACGGCGCAAAGCTAACCTTAAACTCGTAGGGAGCTATTATTTATTGGAAGATAGGAATAATTAGTGACAATAGACACACAACATAACTATTGATAGTGCCACAAAGCTGTGCCAGCAGCCAGACGCACACAGTACGGCGATGAAACCAAATAAAAAGAAAGTAGGGCAGTTCATCCCTTCGCTTCTAAGAGAGCAAATCGGATGCCGTAACTAAGCAGCAGCCGCTGCTCCGCCCACCGCAAGCGTAGTGACTGCGCCCTGTCGACGAAATCAATTTGTCTTTTGAGTTCATGGTTTTGAATAGAGGCTGAGATGCGGGTATCTTTCCCAGAGGTTTTCCAGGGCGGTCTTCTGAGATGTTTTCCCTGATTACTAGGGAACACTAGTAGTATGCTATAGCCTCGACCCAGCTTGGGGTGGATGGTAGGGCCATGCAAGGGCGCAATCAAGAAACCAGGAGACTAAACGCCATCAAGCCGACCCCGTGGGTAGAGGCCATTCGTGATGACTTAGAGGTAAACCAATTTGAATGTCACTGGTAAGAAAGCTTAATGGGCTTGCTAAGCCACAGAGCTGAGCCAAGGAGAATTCACGTAGCCTCTATAGACGGTTACAGCTTTTCATGCCACTGGAACTATAAACCACTCGCTCGGTATTTCAAACTCACCGCCATCAATGCCCCATCATAAGGGATCATACTACTTGACATTCGTATCATACTGTACATGGACCCGTCATGCACAGTATCCTCCGACGCAGGAGGTGATGGGCTTCTGCCCAAAACGTTCATTTTTCCATGCTGCGCTCCAGATCGTCGTCAAGACCTAGCATTTGTGGTTTGTCGCACGGCTGCATACGAATATCAAAACATGGAGAGACGCTTGGCGTGATTACGGTGGGAAATTCTTCGTGGGTCATGTGGACGTGCATGGCAGGCATCCCCTTGGCACTCGTATTCGCGATGGCACGACAACCTCTATCGAGGTCCACACTGACAAGACATCGATCTCATTAAGCACGATGATGAACGTAATGAAAGACCCTCGTACATATCGGGTGAGGAGCTGAAGTCTGTCAGAGAGGTGTATAACCTTGTTGCGGTGATCGACATAGATATCAGCACAGGCATCACAAACATCTAAATTGAACGAGAGTGTTAAAAAGCTGGCGCCCTCGGCACTCGTAGTAGAGAGGGACATACGATGTTGAGGATAGCTGGTATCCAGAGTAGGTCAACATCCTGCAGGATAGATTGGAAAGAAGAAATTACGGCTCAGGTCCAAACAAATGAACACCTGCAGTTTACAAATGTTTATAAGCAAAGAGTCTAAGAAAACATACGATATAGTACTTGCCACATCAAAAAGTCCGGCTCCTGTGGCAAACAAGATCCAAATAATGCCCTTACTCACAGAAAATTCACTGGGTCATCGGGAACGCCATGGTTACTATGGATTGCCACGACCTCACCTGTTTCCAGAGGATGTTTCCAATACCAAATGTACGACTGCGTAAACGGAGAAGACCAGCAAACATGATGGAAACCAATATGAGGTCGGTGGCGACCAAGAAAATAAAGGCAATTTTGTCGCGCTCCATGTTGGGCAGGTTACAGTGCCCACCTGACCATGAAGAGCGGAGCTGCAAACAGGTAAGCACAACTCATCAGGGAAAAATCCGGCTTTAGTTTACCTGCGAGATAGCTGTGGCCGAACCACATTCGTAAGGATCCCCTATTAGGAACAAAGAGGGAGAAAGACCTGCCTTGTACGACGAAACCCAGGTAGGTAACCCATATGCCAGTTGAAAGAACTATGATGATCTTATTCTTGTTCCATATTGCAATTCTGGTGGGTAACGTATCCACTTCAGAAAGCTCAATTAATGAAGCAAGAGAATGGGGACTTACGTGCGGAGAACGATCAATAACAGAGCCGCGGAAATCG
Source organism: Russula virescens (assembly GCA_003316435.1). Classification (NCBI taxonomy): domain Eukaryota; kingdom Fungi; phylum Basidiomycota; class Agaricomycetes; order Russulales; family Russulaceae; genus Russula; species Russula virescens. The sequence goes on along the minus strand of QFEY01000596.1, from coordinate 10,568 downwards.
ACAGACAACCAAAGATCTAGGCGAAAGAAGTGCAAAGCGCCGTGTCACCAAAGACAGGCGTAACGGATGATATCAGATTTACTCACGAAGGTGAAAATAATCCAGAGCTTGGAATTGCAGACCATCAGGCTCGTACGTGAGAAGCGATGCAAGACACAACACCCACTTGGCAGTTGATCGGTCTTTCAGTGTCGAGACCTAGAAATATGATGATTACGGCCAGGAGGCTGGACAATCGCGTAAAAGAGTAAATCTACACAAGAATCAATTTAATCAGAGGCTGACCCCCGGGGTCCTAAGAAGGTACAGACCCATATTGTCCGCCGGTAAGGACGTCGTCCTTGGATGACGTCCCATTCGTAGTCAAGAGTAGTAACGAACTCCCAACTAGCGGTTAGAGGGTCGAGACATGTAAGATGTTATCAGAGTACCAGGGAGGCACCACGTGGCTGACTCACATGTAGATACCACCCAAGACGTGGCAAAGCTTTATGTATGCCACTGTCGCAGGAGGGGCATGATGAGGTTGGGAGGCTACGGATCTAGGTACGGAGGATACGCACAGTATTCATCCAGAATTACTATAGGATTGTCAAGTTCAACCATTCCCAGGTAAGTAGGAAGTGGTGGTGCGGATCGTCACTACGCGGATTGATGATATGCAGAGCCACTGATAGTTCTTGACGGTTAATATACAGATATACAAGGACGGTCAAGGGTATCCGTATTCGGACCTAGTTGCAAAAACACGATATATCCATCATTGATCATGATGGCCATCTGGATAGCACGAAGCAGACTGTATTGTCCTTCTATGATGCCTTGATGCCTCCGGATACAATGTTCAACCTTTGTGGGCAGTAATCCCGCCGATATGACCGCATGTTCTATCGAAGAATGAGTCATGTGGCTAGTGCTGAGACGCCAAACACGCACCAAGGGTCCAAATCCCCTGAGTGGGAGTTATGCCACAGTGGTGATGACCAACGGCAGACCTTCAGGTCGCAAGAAGTTTTGTTCAGTGTCGGCGAGAGATCTGAATTCTTTAAATCAACTAGTTTATGGCTGGAATGTCGTGATGACGATGTATCATGAGATTATAGCCTTAAGGTCCCTCACCTCGACTTCTGTGTCAACCACCTCGGGGGCCGACAATGTGAACGTAAGCGCCGTGTCATCTGCCGGAATGACATCGAAAGGCGGGAATGGTATGTGCACTCGGTGTCTGTTCCATAAGGAGAAAACGGATGCATCAGCTTCTTGAATTCTGGCGCCGTCCCTTGGCTTTGCTTAGTCCGCAGACTAGGTCTGTAGCATATCTTGCGCACTGAGTAGTACTGAAGAATTCTGGTTTGCGAACAGAACGCATAAACGACGTTGAGATGATACAACTCGTCCGATTAATTTGTCATAAAATATTCAAAATATTACGCTAGCTGGCACTCTTCACGTGACCGTGTCTGGCTCCTTCGCATTCACCGCAGGCCTTTCTTGCCTCAGCAAATCCAAGTTCGTCGTCCCCGGGAGCCGAGCGCTTCGACATACAACAGTGCCATTTCAGTGAGCATCCGCGGCTTCCTTCCGTCGCAGGCGAAACACAACCACAACCGCTACCTCTGCCGTGCGCGCGCGATGGTGCAAGTCGAGTGCAGGCCCAACACCGCCCTTGCTGGAGGCATGTCTACCGCAGCAAAATGGAGCCAAGGCGCGAGGATGCTGAGTGTCGGCATAGGTGTAGCCAGGCCGTCGGAGTCGCTGAACTTCTGCTCGGGTTCGGTGAAGCCCTCGGTGCGGTTTCCACGTCCCGTCTATTAGCTGTGACGTTTACACCAGCTTACTACGCCACGTGCCCAGAGGAGGTCCCAACCACATGTACATGTCCGCCGTTACGATTGGGATGGGCTACCTCGGTAGCACGATCCCATTAATACCTTATTAAGAAGGGAAAGCCACAAAACATCATCTTTTTCCTCCAAAAAAAGATGGACAGGCTCGCATTTACATTGACTTCAACCCAGTATAATGTGTGATCCCTTAAATTTACTTGTGTGTATATAATTGCTGGCCGAGTACTGGGCGGCTTACATGTGGCCGGTATTATAGTACAGGCGAATTACGTCATGCTCAACGCCATCACGTCAACGTCGTTAACGTGTTCTTCCAAGCTACGAGGAATGAAGGTCTCGCGTGGGTCATCGTCGTTGTGCCATGACTCTCTCTGGGGTTTGTGGACTGTTGTTGGTGGGTGTTTGGCGTCTCAGATCTCAGTACTAGCCACATGACTCATTCTTTGATAGAATATACGGTCATGTAACTGCGGGATCGCCGCTCACAATGATTGAGCATGGCATCAAGGCATCATAGAAGGGCAATACAGTCTGCTTCGTGTCGTCCTGGTGGCCATCATGACCATGGTGGATACATCGTGTTTCGCAACCAGGGATGAATATGGATACGTTTTATTATCTTTGAATATCTGTATATTAACCGTCATGAGCTGGCAGTAGCTCTGCATCATCAATCCGCACAGCGACAATACAGATCACTTCCTAGCAATCTGGGAATGGTTGGACATGACAATCCTATAGTAATTCTGGATGAATACTGTGCGTATCCTCCGTGCATAGATCCATAACTTCCAAGCCTCATCGCCCCCTCCTGTGACAGTGGTGTATATAAAGCTTTGCCACGTTTTGGGTGGTATCTACATGTGAGTCAGCCCTCCGGTGCCTTCCTGGCGCTCTGATATGCATGTCTTGAACCTCTAACCACTAGTTGGGAGTTCGTTACTACTCTTGACTACGAATGGGACGTCATCCAAGGACGACGTCCTTACCGGCGGACGATATGGGTCTGTACTAAGGAGCCCTTCTGAGGACCCCGGGGGTCAGCCTCTGATTTAATTGATTCTTGTGTAGATTTACTCTTTTACGCGATTGTCCAGCCTCCTGGCCGTAATCCTTACATTTCTCGGTCTCGATACTGAAAGACCGATCAACTGCCAGGTGGGTGTTGTGCCCTGCATCGCTCCTCCCGTACGAGCCTGATGGTCTGCAATTCCAAGCTCTGGGTAATTTTTACATTCGTGAGTAAATCGGATTCCCCCATTGCGCTTCTGTCTTTCGTAATGTAACACGACGCATTCCATTTCTTTTTCCAGATCTTTGGTTGTCTGTCGATTTCCGCGGCTCTGTTATTGATCGTTCTCCGCACGTAAGTCCCCATACCCTTTGCCCCACCATTACATTGAGCTTTCCTAAATGGATACTCATTGAACCCGCCAGAATCGCAATATGGAATAAGAATAAGATCATCGTAGTTCTTTCAACTGGCATATGGGTTTTCTACGTGGGTTTCGTCGTGCATGGCAGGTCTTTCTCCCTTTTCGTTCTCAATGCGGGTCCCTTACGAATGTGGTTCGGCTACAGCTATCTCGCGAGTAAACTAAAGCCATATTGTTTTCTGACAAGTTGCGCTTACCTGTTCGCAGCTCCGCTCCTCATGGTCAGGTACGAACTGCAACCTGCCCAACATGGAGCGCGAAAGAAATGCCTTCATTATGATGTTCACCACCGACGTCACATTAATTTCCATCATGTTTCTTGGTCTTCTCCGTTTACGCGGTCAGGGTGGAGTTATGTTTGGCATCGGAAAACTCCTCTGGAAGCAGGTAAGGTCGAGATGGCAACAATTAGTAGCCATGGTGTTCTCGATTCCCTAATGAATTTTCTGTGGATAAGGGCGTTATTTGGATCTTGTTTGCCACAGGAGCCGGGTTTCTTGATGTGGCAAGTATTATTTCATAAGTTTTCTTGTGCTCTTCGCTTACAAACATTTGTAAACTGCAGGTGTTCCTTTGTTTGGACCTGAGCCGTAATTTCTTGTTTCCAATCTATCCTGCAGGATGTTAACCTGCTCTGAATACCAGCTATCCTCGATATCGTATGTCCCTTCTACCACGAGCTGTCGAGGGCACTAGCTTCTTACCCTTCCCGCTCAATATAGGTGTTTGTGATGCCCGCTCTAATATCGATGTCGATCACTTCAACAAGGCTATACACCTCTCTAACGGACTTCTGCTCCTCAACCGATATGTACGAGGTCCTTTCATTTCATTTTTTGTTGTGCTTAGTGAGGCTGATGTCTTGTTAGCGTGGTGGACTTGGACCCCGATAGAGGACCTCGTGCCATCGTACATACGAATGCCAAGGGGATGCCCGCCGTGCACGTCCACATGGCCCACGAGGAATTTCCCACCGTAATCACGCCAAGCGCCTCTCCGTGTCTTGATATTCATAGGTACCCGTGCGACAAACCGCAAAGGCTAGGCCTTGATGAAGATCTGGAGCACGGCATGGGAAAATGAATGTTTTGGGCAGAAGCCCCCCCATTTCTGGGTCAGATGATACTGTGCATGATGTGTCTGTGTGCAAGATGCTACGAAATGTCAAGTTGTATGATCCCTTATGATGGGGCATTGATGGCGGTGAGCTCGAAATGCCGAGCGAGTTGTTTATAGTTCCAGTTGGCATGAAAAACTGCAATCGTCCATAATGGCTGTGTGAATTCTCCTTGGCTCAGCTCTGTGGCTTGGCAAGCCCATTAAGCCTTTCTTGTCAGTGACTCCCAAAATCGTTTACCTCTCAGTCGTCACGAATGGACTCTACCTACGGGGTCTGCCTCATGGCGTTTGGTCTCCTTGGTTTCTTGATTGCGCCGTTGCATGGCCCTACCATCCACCTCGAGCCGGGTCGAGGCCGCAGCTATAGTGTACTACCAGTGTTCCCTAGTAATCTAGTAAGCGGATCAAAAGACTTCTCTGGAAAACCTCCGGGAAGAATTCCCGCATATCAGCCGCTCAATATGTCAAATTTGATGATTACACCCTGGTCAAGGCGTCCTGTTATGGTCCCGATTACTGATTGTGGCTCACAGCAACTGGCTACTTGCTTAATGCCCGTGCTCAAGCTGGGAAAAGTAAGGAAAAGACAGGCTCATGTCCTGGGTCCATTGTCCCCGTCACACAATACAGCAATGTCTCCAACGCCCTCAAGGACCCGGGAATGGCGCAAAGCTAGCCGTAAACTCGTATGGAGCTATCGTTAATTAGAAGATATAGTCAATGAACTAGGTGGAGATGGACACAACACATCCATCGATAGCGCCCTCAAAGCTGTGCCAAACGTACACAGTACGGTGATGGGACCAAAATAAGTTATCACGGGTAGTATAACTAGGGAAGCTCATCCCTTTGCCTCTAGGAGAGCAACGATGCCGAAAGCAGCTGCAGCTGCAGCACCGCCCACTGCCAGCGTAGTGACTGCACCCCATACGTATGCACCTGCTTTCTTGCCTGCTACACCTGTAATCCTCGCCTTGACAGCGCCAAAGATGAGTAGCACGATACCCGTGAAGATGGAGGAGTAAATGAGCGCAATATGCGCTTTTGGGATGAAAAAGTAAGGTATTAACGGGATCGTGCCACCAACGAGATAGCCCATCCCAATCGTAAAGGCGGACAGGTACATACGGCGTGTTGGGACCTCCTCTGGGCACGTGGCGTAAGTCAGTGCAAACGGCACAAATAAGGGATGCGAAAAGCGCACCGATGCCCTCGCCAAACTTAAGCAGAAATTCAGTAACGCCGACGGTCTGGCTCCACTTGAGCCCGCGCTCCGCATCTGAAGGGCCCTCGCCCCTTTCCGCCGCAGCAGACTCGACCTCCAGCAGGTTCAGTGCCACCTGCCGGGACACGTTTTGATCCACTCCAACAGGGCCCAATATAGCGTGTACCTCGCGCTCCATCTCGCCGTCACACGAGCGCTGCACGCGTGCGTAAGTCATGCGGCGGAGGTAGCGGTGGTGGTCGCGTTCCGCCTGCGACGCGAGGAAGCCGCCGATACCCATTGAAATGGCACCGGCGATGAGCTCAGCAATGCCGCCGAGGACGACGAGCTTGGATTCACCGAGGGAAGAAAGGCCTGCGGTGAGGGCGAAGGGAACGGTGAGGCCGTCCGAGAGGCCAATGACGCTAAAATACAGAGAAAGAGAGTCAGAGATTCCGTTTTGAAGAGTGTGGGGCGTGGAGGTGGAGATTGATCCCAAAGGAGGAGAGGCGATCCGGATGGCCGAGCTTGCATGCCATCCGGTCTACTGCAGCTACAAACGGAGACACTTACACGTCACGAACGACGTCCGGGTCTATAAGCTGACGTTCGTCCTCTCCCTTCAATTCCTGGCAACAAATTTCCCCCTCGCGGTTATGGCGTGCACATTTTGTCAGAAGCGGGGTTTGCACGGACGGTGCTGATGCGTCGATTGGCCATACGGGTAGTTTGTTTTTTGAACCAGGATTCGTGGTGGTGCGCGGAAGTGGGACGGAGGCAGCTGCGCCGGAGGACATCAGCGGAAGGTGGGAGCGGAGCGGAAGGTTGAAGCGGAAGCGAGAAGAGAGAGAGAGAATAAATAATCTCATACCCCTTTCGGGTATTTCGGCCCGGTTCCACTCCACTCCGTCCGCAGTGCTGATCTGGTGACTCTCTATCGGCAAGTGCAAGTGGGTGCTCGGTTAAACCAAGGGATTCGGATTGTTGGCACTTAGACAGGCAAGCTCGCTACTCAATCTCGGTCGGTCCTCGACGGTTCACCATCAGAACCTTCCACTGATCAGTCTCATCTTCCTGGTGGGATTACACTGACCCCAAGAGGGGAGAAATGATATATAGATTGTCAGCCTGATCAAGATGGAACCAAGGGCCGGGCCAATTCTCGACAAGCTCTGGGGCCTAGGCGCAGGAATTGGAACAATACTAAGCAGGCCGGAACGATCTGGGAACACTAACTTGGGAGACGCCAATGCATGGATGCCAGCGTTCACTTCAAGGAGGCCTGACAAGCCCACACACGCCGCACAGAAAGACCTGAGATCATAATTCACGAAAACCGGACACCACCCTCAGTCCCTAGCTGCGAGGGCCATTTGCCCGTTTCTTGGCTGGCTCCCACGATGAGACTGTTTGGCACAAAGGGAGGTACCGCACTCATCGCATTTCTTGGGGCGACAGTCCAGTCCTTCCAACCTTTCGTTATATGCAAGTCAAACCTTATTCCATAGCACGTGCCTGTCACCGAATAATAAATATAATCCTACTACACTACGGTACTAGGAAGTTACTGTATGGAGCGAAATATAACATGACTCGATAAAAGCCATTCCAAGGATACAACAAAATCTTTAAGACACACAATACTGTGCTATGAATCTAGTTAATATTCAGGCTATCTATCAATCCCTGTGTCGGTATCTGTCATGTCAAGACCATGGCTTTGATGCAACAGATAACCTGCACGCACATATAGTACAGGATATCTTTAAGTATGGCTCTCGAGATAGGTCTCACGCAAGCGCAAGCAAAGAGTGACAGGGGTCGTCAACCCATCGACGTTCGGAAAACAAATGGTGAGCAGAATGGAAGAAGACTCTGGAATGAAAAATGAAGCAAAGATGGAAACAAACATTCCCATGAAGGTGCTGCGCGACGACCCTATGACCATCTTGATTCCCACGTACGGTGTCTTCTAGTGAGGGATGGGAAACCTCCCCCACCCTGAGGATGAAGATTAGCTCTACAATTGAAGTTGACTGGCTGCACTCGATGCCTGATGGTTTGGCCCCAGTATGCGTCCCCACTCCTTTGCTGTCCTCTCGGTGTTGCCGCCACCGTGTACTACTACTTTATCGTATGCATGAGCGCAGTACGCCCGTAGTCAGAACACTGTCCGAGCCCATGTCAGATGAATGGCCCAAGGGAAATGCTGCTCCCCACTCTGCGATCTGACCCGTACGCAGATCATCAAGAGATACTGCTCCCATGCACTGGCTTGTGCCCTGTACGTGGGTGCCAGCTAAATGGAGTGTGACACTGGCACCTAGAATGGGTGAAAACATAAGCATTCTTCAGTTTGCAGATTCGTAGCCATTAATGGGACAACCGCTCGCGCACCTCCATTTTCAAGCATCCATGTCATTGACATGCAGTTGGGTATAATATGTGTAGACGAAATTGTTTGAGGGAGGGTTGGATTGCAGGACGATGACTGCGGTTCCATGAGCGACACGAACCCACTATGAACGTGAATATCTATCTACGCTCGATCAAGACAAAGCACTATTAGATGGGACGGGGCGTCGTCCGCGTAAGGGACCAACACGGCGTATTACAAATATAAAGCACAGCATCGTAGGAACCAAGAAAAAGTGGAAGAAGAGGGCAAGGTGACATCAAAAGTCACCCAAATCAATCTCGATGGCATCGAGAACGCGCGCATGGAAATCGCCTTTCCCAGCACCAGCTTTGGATGGACTATGCTCTGAAGTCGTCCGCGGTGTTTTCGCCAGCGACGCGTCTGGAGAAGGTGATCCACCAGGATTCGGCGTGGTAGACCTGAGCGTAACACGTCTCGATCTCAATCGGGCTGCATTATGAAACTGGTCATGGGAAGGAATCCGTACCTCGATGCAAACATCCGCGGTACGGTGCGTAAGCGCGCGCTAGGGTCGAGAGCGGTAGGAGTGCCGAGACGGCGCTCGCGCCGCTTGCGCTCCGCCTCTTGCAGCTCTGCGCGGCGGATCGCCTCCTGGTTTGCCTTGCGATTACGCTCATTCACTTTCGCAAGCAGGGCGCTCGAATCTTCGGTAGGCTCAGACTGGACGGGTGGGCTCTCTACGGCAAGCTCAGCAAGCTGTGCATCGAGCATGGCGACTTCCGCTTTATCATTGCGCCGCAAGGCAAGTGTGCGTGCCTGCATTAACCTTGCTCTCTCTAAAGTAGCCCGGTTGGCCTGCGGCTTGACGGCGTCACCCTGCAGCTGACTCTTCCGCCGGAGCATGGCGGCAATGTCACTCTAGATGGATGGATGAGCATGAAGATAAACCGCACGATGACGCAGCACGTACTTCGGTCATCGGCTGATTGATGAGCTTTGTAAGCTGTGCGAACTTCTTTTCCAGCTCGCGCTTTGTAGGTAACTTCATGCGGGCACTCTCCCATGTGAGCTTGAAACGATTGAACTCCCCCTAAGAGGACTTAATGGCGACTTTCCGGAATGCATCTGCTTCCCACTGACCTCACTAAAGTCTGTGTTCGAAACCCTGTCCATTGTGACCACTTCCACGGAAGCTCCGTACTTGAGTTCGAGAGCCAGATTACAAGTTACCTTATCATTGATTTTATAATGTTTGGGATGGTTCTGAACCTCTAGGAGGGCTTCAACGAGGAGGAATACGAGATGAAAGAGCACGCACGATTAATTTCATAGATGCGATATTTGTCCACTCCCACAAGGTAACGCACATACGCCCCTGATGGCGATTATTACAGGACACTAAACATAGCGCTCGAGGTACCTTTGACGTAGTCTTCGAACCAAGGGGCCAGAAAGTGCTTGGCAAGAGCGTCTCGCGTCAAACGAACCTTGTTAAGGTCCACCATACTCATAGGCTCATCGTTTTGGACTGTCATGCCCAAAAGCTTGCGTTCTTTCTCCTCTTCCTGTTCGTACTTGGTAATTTGGCCATCCTCCGCCTCTTCATCTGAGGTTTCCATTTCCATAGGAGACGACGACCGGTCGCGCTTCGGGGAGCCACGAGACTTGGACAGGGTTGAGAGAGCGCAATGTACCATGTGGGTATAGCACGTACTCGCTTTCTCTCGTCCTTCGCTTTCCGTTTCGCTTTCAACTCGTCAAGCTTCCGCGACTTTTCCTTAGTCGCGCCTCGAACGGTGTGCTGACCTGTAAATACAGTCTAGACGGGCTTGTGAAAAAAGGTTCTTAAAAAACGCACGTTTTGCTGCCTTGGCGACACTGTCTCCGTCGCCATCTTTCTGAGCTTTCAGCATTTGGTCCAGGTTCCGTTTGTCTGTGATACGTTGGAGCTCTTCAAGGCGTTGCGCGAGTACCTCTTCGCGCTCTATCTCTGGCATTTCTAAGAGGCTGTCGAGTCGTCAGTTAGGCTTGGGAGGCGATGCGGGAACGTGGCTGTGTACCGCTGGCGGTCGTATTCATCGATATATTTGCCGTCGAGTGGGTAAGGATTCTCCTCGACATCATCTTCTTCACTCTCCGGCCCTTCTGCGTCCGATGTGCTATCCATTCCCGGGCTACAGAGAGAAGTTTTAGTACTGAGTAAGGTAAGGAAGAAAGTTGCGCTCACTCTGCTTTCCGACGCTTAGCTCCGCTTTTTGAGGTGCCCTCACGGCGTTTGCGCTTCTTCTCTGTGGCGCCAGCAAGTTCCAAGAGCTCGTCTGAAAAGTCACCATCGGAGTCGGACATTGTGTGTGTGGAGGGCAAAGGCAAGAAAGGGATGGCTGTGTCAGAAACAACAACTCTGCCTCGGCCATGCCGGTAATTGCCGACCGACACACGGTCCGTGTATCCCGGACCACGTGTTCCGATCCCGTTCGGACTAGTGTTGGGGAAGTTTGGTTTGTGCCTGAAACCACTTAGTGAAATGAAGGTAAAGATCTGATTCAATTGCTTAGCAAATTTAGGGTTATAGTCTCCTATAT
>QFEY01000594.1:0-60263 GCA_003316435.1 Russula virescens | reverse complement strand
ACGCAGACAGATGTAGATGCGTTATTCACATCTCCCGATAAGATCGGGCATGCCAGAGCATATGTAGATCGTATTAAGTTCACCCCACCAGAGTTGTGTGGCGATCTTCATAGCCACGCTCTCAACCAATGGAACACCTTACAGACTGGACTGGAGACACAGCCCACTACTCGCCCTGAACCCCTGCCAGCAACACACCCAGCCATTTGGAGACGCTGGCTACGCGAGAAACGACTAGCGGAAGATAACTTCCGATACATAGGAATTCCCTTAGTTGGGAAAGGCTATCAGAGCGCCCACATTGAGGGCAATCGTGCCCTCTTAGCCTTCCTACCTCTGAATATCAAAGGAATGGCCATACGCAGTGGCCCCCTCCGAGTTAACTTCCTCTCAGCAGCTGCAGTGCTGCTAGGTGTGCCGCAAAGATATGAGCAAGTGCTGGCACAAAACCATTCACCCATATCTCAGATCAGATGCTCCGATCCTTACGAGGAGGCCCAATTTGGCGCCACACATAAAATAGGCACTGAACAAGTGGCCAAGTTCCTGGCCTGGAGCGGAGTATCCTCCGAAGAAGCAGAGCAGTGGCGCCCTTGGGCTACTGCTTACATTGAGATGGACCTTGAGGTTCACCCTGCTAGCCTCTATGCGCCAGCCCTGAAGCAGGCAAAAGACCTGGCCCGTAAACATATCACCGAAGACCCCGCGTGGGTTCTTAGCTCAGTACATGTGGACACCCCAGGGAATTATAACCCTGCCCTCGAGCAATCCCGGGCAGCGAAAGACTCTCAATTCATGGCGCTCAACCCTAGAGCAGACACCAACACATCCACGCCCACTCATCATCAGCCTAGAGCGGAGTCCCCTTTACCCACTACAACACCATTAGATCCCACCGAGGACTTCGCCCAAACCCGCATTACCATCCTAGACGAGGAAGAAATTGTCCAAGTCCATGGATGGGGCGACGAGGATGAGGACACTAAGATGGGCCCAGGCTAAGGCAAACAAAGGACCATCTCAGCACGACCCAAAAGGGGTCAAATGTATTTGTATCCCTGAGCCCAGTGCGCATATACTCCTGACCATGTACTATTAAATACCAACTCATCAACGTTGGTAACAAAAAGCTAATCCCTTTCTTTTATTTTATTTTATTTTCCCCTGAGCTTGTTCTCGTGGGGGAGGGTGTAAGGCGGCCATATATGGACGCCTTACGATGTATTACAACCGCGTGAGCAAAGGAAATTGGCCAGTAAACGCGTAGCCACTATATGGCTGGTGTGGCCAGTATAGGGACGACGCGAGTTGATAAGCGGTCCACACGGACCGGCACTATGCCCATATTGGGCAAGGACCGATACACACATACCCCAGGGCCTTCCAGGCAATGCGGATCAAACCCTTAAAAGCACACTGAAACCAGTGTGCCCCAAATACATTCCCTTATAATGAGAACCAAAAGAGAGAGTTGGAATAGCGATAATTCTATAAGGATTATCGATGCGCGTACATCTTGCGTCAAAGGCACAGACGGCCCGGCCAGCATGGCTCGGCCGTATAGTGTCAGAACTCGCGCATTGGCCTTGCAACACAGCTCGAGCATTGCACATTGAAAGCTGGCGGTACGCCCCAATGGGACGGACTGCCCCAAACACAGAAGGATCCGACAAGGTCCCCAAAGAGCCCTGAAACACCGGGCACATGTAGTGAGTGATCGGAAGATCGCTAGGTGGATTGGGGACCGCTCGGAGATGTACTTATGTGGAATTAGGGTAGAAATATCTTGTATATAAACTGTAGGCCCTCTTAGATAGAGGGCAGACTTACCCCTCTATGTAGCTTTGTGCAATAAACCCCAACGATTTGGCTGGTTCAGTTGCCTGATGCTCTTGAGGAGTTTTCAAGTCTCAACACCTTTATTATCTATCTACTAACACTTGATACGCTAGAGCTACACTCGTGTATAAAGTGTTACACCCGCATTGAATGAAGATGGTACTCTCAAGGATGCAACGGAACTTGAGTGGCTCAACTCTCCGAGTGATGAGAGCCGTCATATCACCCTCAGGAAGTGCAAAAGGTCTCCTAGCTTGGCTCAGAGTTTGGCTGGCGATGATGAGGTTCTCCCAGGATTGAAGATCATCACTCCGGCACAAAAGGTCTCTGGCAAACGAATCCCAAAGCTATCCAACAGGGCAGTGGCAGGTGCTGCATTCCAAACACCCAAAAGCTGAAAATTCTTCCAGTCACAATTTTTCCGTGCGTATCTATCATTATTTCTTGTTTGTCTTCTGACCTTTTTTACCTTAGAAACCAGTAATGCTGCAGCATCTAAGTCTGCCAAACAACAGCGGGCAAGCTCTGCCCCTCCATCCCCAGAAAAGCTTTACCCAACAAAGCCATCTGCGACATCCAAACCAACAGCAGAGGTTCTTGAAAGTGACAGCAACTCCAGTGGCGACAATTTCAACCCGGATGGCCATCAGGAAGGTGAAGATGACATTTTCGAGGATGAGGATGAGGTGGTTGAAGATCCACTGGAAAAATATGAGAAGATGAAGGAAGAAATCCAGCATGAACGGATGGTAAGTTGTATATCCTCTCTTGCAACTTAGCTTTCACTTACTGGCATTCTTAGCCTCTATGGAAACACTTTCATCGAGGAGAAGATCCACATACACAAGATCTATGGGCAAGTGTCAGAGGTGCAATTCAGGAGGGTCTTGAGAAATTGCATAAATGGTATAAGTCTCTTAATAAGAGTGATAGTTACTTTATTTGCCTTGGTGAGTTGCTTTGATTTTTAAACCTTCAGACTCTAATATCAATTCTTAGCATTGCATCCATCAATTAAACTTACTTATTGCAAAAACAAATGGGATAGTGAAGATTATGATGCTGGTTATGCTTCACTTGAAAAAGCAGTATGTTTTTTTATTATTTAAAATAAATTCATTCTCAGTTTTCTTGCCTAGTTTGACTCCTATTATCAACACCCTGTGAAATTGAAGACCACCTCTGCTTCTACTGCTTCTACTTCAAAAGGTTTATTTACTTTTCACATATTAAGTTAATTCTGACTTTCTCTAGAAAAATTGATGCCATTTAAAGGCTATGGTGCTAACTGGATCTTATCATCTCTCAAGGATGCCTCAGTAGAAGAATTAGTCTCTGATGATCCAAGAAAAGAGCTTTTAGACTATATTAATAGTCCTCGGGAGGCAGCTCAGGGTGGAGAGCAGGAACTAGATCCAATCAAGTGGTGGGGGGTATGTGCACTTCTTCTTATAAAATCTATATTCACTAAACTATATCTTAGCATCATTCAAAGCAGTATCCTACCCTATCACAACTTGCACGTGATTATCTGGCCATTCAAGGCTCTTCTGTGGCCTCTGAAAGATCTTTTTCAAGTGGTGGTATCACAGATACTCTGCACAGAAACTGCATGGATCCATTTTTGTTTGGAAGAGTGCAGATCCTTAAACATGCCTACAAATCCCACTTTATTGATGCCTCTGTTGAGGCTAAGGCTTATAATGTAGTAGAACCAATTCAAATTTGATAGATAGGTTATATAGATTAAAAAAAAAAAATCTCTCAGTTCACCCAGTTCGAACTGAGAACTGAACTGAACTGAACTGATAAGAACTGGTTCTTTCCAGTTCAGTTCAGTTCTCAGTTCAGTTCAGCAAAATTGGTAAAAGTTCAGTTCACAGTTCAGCAAAAAGTGCTAAGAACTGAACTGAACTGAACTTTGGCAACCCTACCTGCGACATTTGTGACCAGGCCCAAAACGTGGGCAGAAAGGTGCAATGACAATTGCCGTTGAATCACCGTCGCTATGTCTTGCACCCTGCTCGATCTTTCGACAGAAATACTCATCAAGATTTTGTCTTGCCTCCCAGCCACCGATTTGCTCTCCATACAGTGTACATGCCACACCATTCGTGACATCGTCGCTGATACCACATATATCCAATACATCCTTCGTCTTCAGATTAACGGCGTTGACGACACCTTTCCTCCCGATTTCCCATACTCCGAGCGTCTTGAACTTTTGGAACGCCATGAATGGTCGTGGAAGGCCCTAGAGTTCAACCTTTTTATCAAGTGTATTACCAGATTTCCCCGTCGTGGTCACCATCAGTTCATTCTTCGAGGAGGCTATTTGATCTATCAGGAATTCCAATGCTACGAAAGAGTGTTTCTATATGCATACGCCAACCTTTGCTCTTCCTCTCAGGGCAACGAATTACATTGGGTCCAGATCACCATGGACAATAGTCGCATTCTCACTCCAAAGTCGGTTGTATTTGCTGTAGACCAGGACTTGTTCATAGTAATTAGGTTTGTATCCATTACAATTCCATCTTCAATGCAAACCTGATGAGTCACAGCGGTCTAGACGATTATGGTGATAATGGCCAGGTCCAGTTTGCCTTCTTTGAATTCATGACAGGCGCGCCTCATCCCCGCTCATCAAAATCCCTTGTACCGATGCCTGATGGACTCTACAATGCTGATATATCCATACAAGTCCTGGGAGATCACATCTTGGTACCATTATCTCACGATGGACTCGATCCTGTCTTGTACCTAGTCGAGTGGAAAACAGGGACTGTGACACTTGTGAACTGCCTCTACAATCTTTCTCTCGTCTCGGATCGCTAAATATTTGCAAGTTACCAGACACATGGACAACGTCAGGGGATAAGGATCTGAAAATTGTAGTTATCAACAACGGTTTGATCGCAATGTTCAGGCGCAACATGAATGGTCTGGAAATTTATGAACTCAACGTTGCACCCCCCGATCCTCACCTGCGAAAGGTGTGCTTCCTTGCACTGCCGACGATGATATCAGGCTTTTCTGTTTCCCTTTCTGGTGTCACGAAGGAGTGGATTCTGACCTCGAAGTGTGGCAGACAGTCTGGCTTCTCTCAAAGACGTCATGGCCTTCCCTTCTACTCCTCCACGGTCACAACAATAGGGCTTGATCTCTGTTATCGTACGTACAGCTATGGCCAGAGAGTCAGTTCCTGGCCCACTGTGTTCGACTGCACCATGATCATCAGTGTCGTGGCGCTCCTCTCTGCCATTCGCTCTGATGTGAGTAGTGTGCCCTGGACGGACTGGGGCCCTTCCTGTACAGACATTTCCCAAATGGTCTTGCCGACATCAGCCGGGCCTTTCTGGATCACAATCACCCAGCCGCTACTTGTATATGACTATGACCCGCTTCGAGTGCGAAATGCACAGTCGAAGCTGCATCCTCGACCACAACCATCATTATATCATGAAACAGACATATATGTGTTCTGGGAGACGCAAAAGATTGGGACACATCTCCCATATGATATTATTGTGAAAGGTGATTATACAGACTTCAGCGGTTTCCAAAACCTTTTAGCGAATAGGGAGTGGATCGTTGGGATTGATCATAGGTCTTCAAGTTGGGTACGTGAGCTCTGTGATTTCATAATCCTACGATTCTGGCTGGAGTCTAATCATATGTGCCAACAGGACTCGGAAGCAGGAGCTTCTGTTACCGTGTATCACGTAGGTTAGATATTGGCATAGCCTATGCCGAGCAACGATTCGATCTTGAAAATATACCTGGCTGTATTTACTATGTAGAGAATTTAACACCATTGCAAGATACCGAAAACGACATCGAGCGTCATCGGGTCCACTCTCATAAGGATGAAATGCGTAAATATGATGAGCGACAGTTGCCATCAGTCATAGTCTGACTTGAACGCAAGGGACTTGTTGCATTGGCTCGATCAGGATAGGACTATTGTTGCCAGTCCACTTAGACAAGCCAGCCATACCTCCGTGATTTCACTTCGAGGCACCTCTGGCCTGGGTGAGCGCCATTTGCATATACGACTTTGATTCAGTCTGTGCTATTACAATACAACATCACGACGGTCGATTCTGGCACAATGTACGCACGGGACAAAAATCCTCCCTGTGGGGTGTTTTCCTGTACCGATAGAGGGACAATGATGACGGTCAGAACGTATGGTAGCCTAGTACTCAATTAATCTGAGCCTAGTATGGAAGTGAATAGACCAAAGGACAATGACGACATTGACTCGGAAACCACAATGATCATCAGTGGATTCCCGATTTTCCATTGGCACAGCTCAGACTCTGGTATTCTTCTCGCTTTGAATGAGTTGGGCTACCTAGTACATCCCGTGAACTTCACTGTGACAAGGGACTGTTAAACTGGCGGCTTACTGGCCCGGCTACACCGGCGGGCTATCTCTGTAGCTATTCAATAGTTAAGTATGTTACTATGTTTTTCAGGTGGCTTGTCACGCGGGGAAATTTTGTAAGAAAATTCACACAACCCCGAGATACCAAAACACTCCCGAAACCTTCAAACTTCATTGTTTGCCCTTTGGTCAATTAAAACTGTGATGTCTACATTACAGATCTAGAGAGTTGATTGGTGCAGTCCTTCTTGAATTCCAGTGGCTTTCAAATCTTCAAACCTCATTGTTTGCCCTTTGGTCATTCAAAATCATGATCTCTACATTACAAAGAGTTGGTTGGTGCAATCCTTTTTGAATTCTGGTGGCTTGTTGAGGAGATATAACTGAAATGGTATGCCTGATTTTTTTACAAATTTTCTCGCGGCGACAAGTCACGTGAAAAGCACAGTAAGTAGTTATGTGCCACATAATTAATGAATTAGCTAATGAATAAAACACTTTCCAAAAAACAACGACATGGCACCATAAACCTTATCTGGATTACATTCCCGTGACTATTTGTGGGCCAGGCCCAAAACATGGGCCAAAAGGTGGAATAACAATTACCATCAGATCACTGTCACCATGTCTTGCACCTTACTCGATCTTTCGACAGAAGTACTCATCAAGATTTTGTCTTGCCTCTCAGCCACCGATCTACTCTCCATACAGTGCACATGCCGCACCATCCGTGAACATCGTCGCTGGTACCACATATGTCACCGCCAAGGTATTCATCCCTGGAAGGCAGGAACGATTATTGGGGTACACGACACTAGAACTCGGAAACGTAGGAATGGAGGTCAGTTAGGAGTGGAGACGAGTACTACTGTGCAGATGGTATAGAGCCCTAAGTCTCTATGATGACCGTACTGCCAGCCTAAGAGGTACTCCAGAATGAATGAGTACTGAGTTACCGCACACTGCCTTAAGGAAGGAAAGGCGCTGCCACTCAGGGAAAGGGAAAAAGGGTGAAGTCAACTGTATTGCGACAGGAGACTCAACTTGGTGAGTCCCGACGTCGCGATGGCCTATTTATAGGCAGGCGGTAACGCCACTACTAGTACATGGGATCCTCGGGCGCAAGACAGAAAAGGAATCGTAAGAGACGGAACAGAAATGGGGGATGCGTAACAAAAATGAAACAGGGTACTGATAGCTAGGATATGTACTACTAGGCTTATCAGTCCGACATCAATCCAAACCTTATCACACAAGTCCGGGTTGTAACGTACAAATACAATCACGGGGCACACATCGATCGTACCTGTGACATGACCCTCCCGCTAGTCGTCGAGCCCCTGCGAGAACCTGGGCTTCTTGATGGTGCGGTGCCACCCAGCAGGACGAGTCGCCGGGTAAGGGCTATACCTCCCTTCCAGGTGCCCGACCTTCTGCTGCGTCCGAGCCAGACAGAGCCTACCTTCGCAGGCCTCTCGCTGAAGCCGAATGGCGTCGGCATCTTGCTCCAGCTCTTCAATACGGTTGCGGATGGAGAGCTGTTGTTGTGAAAGGGAGCGGAGACGCTCCACCTCTGCAAGGTGGCCCCAGTCGAATAGGGCGGCAACCTCGTCGCGCAGGACTTGGTAAATGGTGGGGGAACCGGTGACGGTGCGCCTGAACCAGGGCACGAGAGGTTCGGCGGGCTCTTCGATCGTAGCGTCGTAAGGGGCGAGGAGGTCGACGATGTAGGGATCGTCGTCTTGGCTAGCGTCCTCGTGATACATGGCCACCTTGCCATTGGGTAGCCTCTTGACCCACCGCGCAAACCTATAGACCCCATTGCCGATGGGGATCTCTTGTGTGATGTGTCCGTCGTTTTCTTCATATCCTTCAGGGGCCTCGTCATATTTGCGCTTGTACGACTGGTTCTCCATTTCGAGGTCCTCGATGCAGCGCTTGAACTTACCCAGCTGCTCATCGAATGACTCTTGCCGGGCGTCAACTGTGTTGGCCAGCGCTTTGCACATGGCCATGAGCATGGGGCATGACAGGTTGTCGGCATGATGGGAGGAGAGGACGTTGCGCGTGGTGGAGGGAGAGAGTCGCCCCAATGCAACTTCATTGGGGGATAAGGCAGGCCCGTGTTCGCAGAACGGGTGAAGGGCGACTTGAGGAGGATGCAGGGTGCACTTGGTGTGCGGAGGGACTGGAATGGGAGCGGGGGAGGAGAGGACAGACCGGGCTTCTTCTGCTCGCTTCTGACGGAAGCGAGCGAGGGCCTCCTGGGAGGCTGCGACCTTGGCATCTTGGTCGAGCCGGAACTGTTCGAGGGCTTCGTGAACGCCCGGTTGAAGATCGTCAACCAACATGACTTCTTGTTGGTCGAGGGAAGAGTCGGTCCCGTCACTGGAGTGGGCCGAGGGAGTAGGGGAGACGTCGCGGGTTTGAGAGACAGTAGGGGAGGGAGCACGGATTCCGGACATGTTTTAGACGAGGTGGGTGTAGCGAGGAGAGTAGACGACGGATAGATGTGGGGATGGAGTTCGGCTAGCAAGATTTCGAGTCTTTTTATAGCTGAGAGGGGGTGTCGACGGTGATAGTCTTTGATCAGTTGTGGGGTGTGAACCTGAGTAGCGGGTTCCCAAGTGTTGTCACTTTCTGGGTATCCTTTCCACTTGATGAGATATTGGAGTGTTCGCGACCGTCCATGACGTCGGTGGCTCCTTATCTGCTCCACTTCATATTCTTCTTCGTTATCTATGAGCTCCGGGGGTGGCCTCGTGTAGTTAGGACCGTGAGAGGCCGTTTCGATGTAAGGGGTAAGGAGCGACGCATGGAAGACGTTATGAATGTTCCAGCCAACAGGGAGCGCAAGTCGATAGACAATCGGGGAGATCACCTCGGTGATTTCAAAGGGACCGTATCTCTTCGGGAGAAGTTTGGTTTTCTGATGGGGAAACTGGAGGTTTTTACCATCGAGCCAGACCTTGGCGTGTTTCTGAAACAGGGGTTCCATGATAGGGGAAGTTCTAGCCGTTTGATTAATCATCTTGGCGGCTGACTGTTGGCCCTTTTGTAATGACGTTAGTCGTTCTTCTACGAATTGGTTAGATCCGGAGATCATGTGGTCCGGTAGTAGACGCGCTTCATGACCAAACAAGATTTGACTAGGCGTTTGTTTCAGAGTAGAGTTCATTCGGTTATTGTGAACAGCTGTTGCCAGTGATAACCAGTCGCTCCATTCTTCTGGGTGGTTAGACGTGATCGTTCTTAGATATTGCTCAATCCATTGATTCTTTCGCTCAGAAAGCCCATCAGTTTGTGGGTGGAAGGCTGTCGAGATATTTTGCGAGATCCCTAGTTTCTTTGTGAGTTCTTTAGCAAAACTAGATGTAAATCGCGGGTCTCGATCGCTGATGATCCTAGAAGGGAGCCCAAACCAAGGGAAGAGATGTTCCAGATATAGTGAAGCTATGCCAGGACCAGTGATTTTTGTCGAGCAAGGTAAGAAGATAGCGGCGTGTGAGCATCCGTGATCTACAATTGTGAGAATGGCATCGTGCCCTTTATGGGGAGGTAGTCCAGTGATCAGATCCATTGCAATTTGTTCAAAGGGGCACGTCATGGGCGTAGTGTCGATTTTGAACAAGGGGACGGACTTCTTGTGGGTCAGGTTCTTGTTTTGTTGACAAGTTGCGCATCCCTTGATGTAGTCTTCGATCCATTGTCGCATGTGAGGCCAAGTGTAATTCTTTTGGACTTGTCTGATCGTTTCATCTCGTCCAGGGTGACCTGCTGACGGATCATCATGATAGAGGCGCATCAGAAGCTTTTTGATTCTTTCGTTATCTTCTGGGATCGGAAGTTTGGGGTTTTCTCGAAGGTCAGCTGCTCGGCAACGTGTAGGGGGAAATATGACCACGTTTTGATTATCATCTTGTCCATGGTCTTGTCCTGGGGGTCTAGACAATGCGTCAGCTGCTACGTTGTCTTTTCCGGGGATGTATTCTATGATATAGTCGTAGTCTAGAAGGTCAGCGTGCCATCTAGCTGTTCGTCGGTTGAGGTTACGAGGGGACTTCCAATATTGCAGATTTGCGTGATCGGTTTGAATGATGAAGGGTTCTTGGGTCCATCCTAAGTATCGTCTCCAATGTGCGAGAGCTTTCATGATGGCTAGTAGTTCTCTCTTGTAGATATTGTAGTTTCGTTCTGCTGGCGTGAATGTGGCTGAGTAATATGCGATGGGGTGAAGGGCTGGTTTTTCGCGTTTTTGAAGTGAGGGTGATTCGTTTTCTCCCTCTTGCGAGAGTATGGCTCCCATGCCATATGCCGATGCGTCACATTGAAGATAGAAACGTTTTGAAAAGTCTGGTTGATGGAGTACCGGTGCTTTTGACATTTGAGTCTTCAGTTTTTCGAAAGCATTTTGTTGGTCTTTTCCCCAGTGCCATGTGGCTGCTTTCTTCGTTAAGTTTAATAATGGTCGGGTGATCTTGGAGTATCCTTGGATGAAGTATTGGTAGTAGCCTGTGAATCCTAAGAATTTGCGTATCTCTGTAGGAGTTGTAGGGGCTGGATAGTTTTTGACCGATTCTATTTTCTTTGGGTCCATTTTCACCTTTCCTTTACCAATGACCGCTCTGAGGTATTCGATCTCGTCACGTTCGAATTTGCATTTCTCTGGTTTGAGGTATAGATTGTGTTGTTCCAATCGATCCAATACTGTGTGAACGTATTGTTCGTGACGCTTTCGATGTTGTTCCTCTGTTTCTCCTTCTCTTCGTTTTGTATGGATTAAGATATCATCCATGTATACCGATAGCCATTGTTGTGCTAGTTCGGGACGAAAGATAGTGTTCATCATTCGTTGGAAGGTGGCAGGAGAGTTTGTGAGTCCAAAGAACATGACCGTTGGTTCAAATAGTCCTTCTGGGGTTAGAAAGGCGGCTTTCCATTCGTCCCCTTCTTTGATTCGAATGTTATTATATCCCCATCGTATGTCGAATTTTGTGAACAGCGTGCATCCACTAAGTCGGTCAATTGTTTGGGAGATTAAGGGGGATACGTTTCGATCCTTTTTGGTCCATTTGTTCACCGGTCGATAGTCTTGTACGGGGCGCAATTTTCCATCTTTCTTTTTGATATAGAAGAAGTTGGCGCAATAAGGTCCTACCCCAGGTTGGATGGTTCCTCGTTTAAGGTGTTCTGCGACGAATTTATAGGTCTCTTTTATTTCTTCTTGAGTGAGAGGTAGGAGATGTCCTGGTAAAGTGGCTGGGGCTCCAGGGAGTAATTCGATTGCATGATCCCAGACCATATGTTGAGGTAGTCTTTGTGACGCTTGTTCACTGAAGACTCTTGCATGACGATGGTATCTGGTGGGGATTCTTGACAGATCGACATCTTCTTCTACACCAGTGTGAACGGTCACCCGACCAATGTAGTATTGGTCACGATAAACAGGACGAGGTCGGTTAACTTGTCTCGGTAGGAATCGAGCTTTCGCGGCATTTGGGGCTCGTATGACAATAGGGAGTTGAGAGGAATCAATCCATCCTTGGGCCCAATCAATCTTTGGTTGCATTGCCGCGAACCAGGGATAGCCTAAAATAGCTTTGTGTTCTCCGAGATCGGTGAGGAAGAACCTCATGTTTACCCTTTGGCTGCCCGTTTGGACTGACAGGTCGGTGTAGTGTCGTAGCTCTCCACTCTTGTTCTCTGTTCCGTCCACATTGTACAAGGGTCGTGGACTGCTTAGTTGTTTGATGGGAAGTCGTAGGGATTGGGCGTATTGTAAATTGAAAAAGTTCTCGGTGGCCCCTGAATCTATTAGGGCTATAGTTTCGGCTCTTTTCGTGGCAGAGTGTACAAAGGCTCGCAGGGTCATAGATTTTCAAGCAGACATATATACAGGTGCGTCACTATTCTGCCTAATCAGTGCCGATCTGACTAGGCGGTGGAAAAATCCTCAGCTACTCCCATTTTTCCAGCCATCGACATCTTTTCTTCGTTCGTCAGACTATTCAATTCCGAATAGATACGGTTAACGCGATCGTCTTGTTCAGTAGCCGTGGCTTCGGAAGGCGCGTAGGAGATCGGAGAGGAATGGAATGAGGCTGGGGTAGCTGCATAGGAACTGGGAGCATAAGAGGACGTTGCATAGGAAGATGGTTCGTATTGGGATACTGGTTCTTCGGCAAATCCATCAAAGTCAACTAGATTCGCATATTGGCATTGTTGTCGTTTTTGAGGACAGTTTCTAGCGTAGTGTCCGACCTGCCCGCAATTGAAGCAGGCGTTGTTGGAATTATTACTCGGCGTAGAGGCAACATTGCTATAACCTCCTCGATTATTGCCTCTTGAATTTCCTCGGAAGTTTCCTCGATAGTTTCCTTGGTAATTTCCTCGACCGCGACCTCCTCTGGTTCGCCCAATGTCCATAGGCACTCCTCGATAGTCTTTCATCCATTGAGGGGCCGTACTTGTATTGAACTGGGACGACTGAGGTGGGGCCGGAGGTCGCCAGTTTCCTGAATAATTCTGTCCAGGGGGTCGGTAGTTGTTTTGGTTCCAAAACCTAAGAGATTGACGGGGACGTGGTCCAAGGGGTTGGTTAGTGAACCCAGTCGTGGCTTTCTGTAGAATTGCATCTACAGCTTGTTTGGTCTTGATGATTTGTGTGATTTTCTCTTTGGCTTCAGCATAAGTATCTGGTTTCACTGGGTCGCAGGTTTTATGAAGGAACCATTTGGGGAGTCGTCTCAGTAAGATCTGTAATGTTTCTGGATTTTGAACGCTAAATCCAGCCTTTTCGACCAAGTCTTCAAATTGACCGAAGAAGAGGTTTGGCTTTTTGAAGTCCAGATCCAATTTGTTCAGCAATGAGAGTGCCTCTTCGGATTCGGTGGAATCTGCAAATCGTTCAAGAAAAATCTCGATGAATCGCGTCCATATGGCCGGATAATTGTTGGTGGCAGGGTTGAGAGTGTCAAGCCATTCGCCTATGGTTCTTGTCCACGTAGATATTTCGGGTCCCTTCATGAGTGTAAGGGTGAATGCGATCTTTTTCATGGGGGAATCATATCCGGCCACATCGCTATTGACTCGTAGATAGGCTTTCACTTCTTCGATGAAGTTCTTGGCTTGTCGAGGGTCTCCATAAAACATTTGAGGGAGTTGCCCCATAGCTTTTACGTTGGCTGCTTGGGCCACTGGAATAAATGCTTGTGGCCCGGGTTGACCTCCTCCAGGGCCTCCTGGTCCTCCAGGGGGACCGCTTCCAGGATTTCCTCCGCTTCCTCCACCCGATCCACCAGGTGGGTTTCCTCCTGGGTTGAGGCGTTGTTCTAGTCCCCTGAGGAGAGCTCGTTGTGCTCGAGCACTGGCGATATCCGATATCACAGCATCTTGTTCAAATGATACAGCTACTTGTGTTTTGGTTCGAGTAGACATTTGTGACAATTGAGTAGTAATGCCACGGGGAATGGGTTGGTTTCGATCGATGGGTGGTTCTTCGATAGAGGCTACGCTTTCTGACTCTCGTTCTGGATCCTGGTATTCTTGAAATGCACTTTCTTCAGGCGGGAGTTTTGCCTCTTTATAGTGCTCAACGATCATTTCGACGTTTACTGCTGTATCGTTGTATTGCTCGACTTCGATTGCGTTGGGTCCGACTACCCAAAGATCTCGTGTGCTGGGGGAGGGTTCAATCCACCTCCACGATCCGTTGACGTGTGCGACTGCTCTGCTTTGTCGATTGAAGTGTCCTTCTCTGTTGTCCGCAAAGAAATTGAACGCTTTGCCTTTCTTGGGTTGATGTCTGAAGACTCGTTGGTTCGGTACTGCTCTGAGGGCTTCCTCCTGTGTAAGATGTGTGGGCTCTGTATTTTGCCCTGCCCCTTTTCCTTTGTTTGAAGACGCCGTGATGAAGTAACAAAGTTGAGTCTAATGTCACCGCCAAGGTATTCGTCCCTGGAAGGCAGGAACGATTATTGGGGTACGCGACACTAGAACTCGGAAACGTAGGAATGGAGGTCGGTTAGGAGTGGAGACGAGTACTACTGTGCAGATGGTATAGAGCCCTAAGTCTCTATGATGACCGTACTGCCAGCCTAAGAGGTACTCCAGAATGAATGAGTACTGAGTTACCGCACGCTGCCTTAAGGAAGGAAAGGCGCTGCCACTCAGGGAAAGGGAAAAAGGGCAAAGTCAACTGTATTGCGACAGGAGACTCAACTTGGTGAGTCCCGACGTCGCGATGGCCTATTTATAGGCAGGCGGTAATGCCACTACTAGTACATGGGATCCTCGGGCGCAAGACAGAAAAGGAATCGTAAGAGACGGAACAGAAATGGGGGACGCGTAACAAAAATGAAACAGGGTACTGATAGCTAGGATACATACTACTAGGCTTATCAGTCCGACATCAATCCAAACCTTATCACACAAGTCCGGGTCGTAACGTACAAATACAATCACGGGGCACACATCGATCGTACCTGTGACAACATACATCCAATACATCCTTCGTCTTCAAATAAATGGCGTTGACGACATCTTTCCTCCCAATTTCCCATACTCCGAGCATCTCGAACTTCTGAAATGCCATGAACAGTCATGGAAGGCCCCAGAATTCAACCTGTTTACTAAGTGTTGTAAGGCATGCGTCCCGAGTGAAGGTAAAATGGGACATGCCTGTGAGTCCAAAGAAACGGAAGGGAAAAGGGTAATAGATGGGCGCATGGACCGAAGGTCCAGTGCGGCCATGTAGTGTAGGTAATGTTCTCGCAATTAGAGGGGAATTTCGGGGCGGGTTTTCACTGCTGTCCTTTGAGGACGCGGCCCCCTTTTTATACGTATGGGGGCGATATTATATACAGGTGAAGCCGTGCTACTGAGTCAGAGGAAAGAGGAAAAAGAGAGAGAGAGAGAGAGAGAGAGAGTGTGTGTGTGTGTGTGTGTGTGTGTATGCGCACTCGATGTTGTACTACTGAGCACTGTATTGGAGAGAAAATAAATGAATGAGTAACTAGGGAGGAGACTGCAAGCGCAAGCTAAGGAGAGGGGGAAAGGGTTCAATACGAAGGAAATGCCGAGACTAGAGCTAAACCAGAAGAAAGGAAAGGCTGGAGTAGGGGATATTGAGAGGGCACATATGTGCGGCGTTTGCAATGCTGATTTCTGCCGGGAATGGAGAGGCGGCGAGGTCGATGCGTCGGGGGCATGTTTTGGGCCAGTCCTGATTCGGATCTGTCGGGCTCGTTGGGCGTCGCAGATACTGCTAATGCGCTTTCCGAGGCTAGCACACCTAGCTCCCTTACACCTCCTGGGGACTTGAAAATTTGACCCTCCTGGGTCAATCGCTCGCAGGAGTGTTGTTTCGCAGTCTTTGCAGCAGTGAAAACATCTTGAATACATCGTTTTGTGCTTGAGGACGAAGGCACTTGAGAACTTGCACAGCCAGGAAGGAAGGACTGGAAGGATGCTGGCTGAATGCGACGCGGCATTGCTGAGGATGGAACGGGTGGCCAGAATGCTGACAAGGGGGACGGAATCTGGGAGCAAGTTGTTGCTGCTGCTGCTGGTGTCGAAGTTCGTACTGCCAGAGGAGCTGTTGCTGTTGCTAGAGCCGCTGTCTGAGAACTCCAGAAGATCAGAAAGGAGGTTGTTGCTCCTGTTGCCATTGCCTTTGATTTGGCTGAGATCAATTTCCGTGCTACAAGAAGAGTTGCTGGTGCCGCCCGGGTTGTAAACGCGGTTATGGTCGGCGCTGTTGCTGTCTTGGTTTCTGAGACCGTTGCTGTAGGCTGTAAGACAAGAGTGGGGGACTCCAGGCAGGAAGGCGATGTGGGTAGCAGTTACAGGCGGTGCCGAACGAAGACAGATGGAGAGAGGGTAGGAAGACAAAAGGGGAGGCCTGCAGCTTGAGAGAAAGGGAGAGAACCGGCAAAGGAACTTGACGACAGCGATGTATGTTGGCTGCATGCGCTAGGCACATTCACCGAGTGAAGTCCAGACCAGGGGAAAGAGGGAGAGAGAAAAGAGGAGAGAAGAGAGAGAAAAGGCGACGGTGCGTGGCACACAGAAAAGAGGGGCAGAAAAGAGATTCAATGATTGTCCGTAGGTAGAGGGAGGTTAGTTTATATACATGAGCTGGTACCTAAGGCTGTGCAGTAAGAATAAGAGTCAGAATGGGGCGTGTAAGAGCTGGTAGAAGCGAAGGCGATGCAGGTTGAAGGGAGACATGATCCGACACAGCATCACCACAAATCAAGTTCCGAAGAGCACAGGTCCATGCGTGGCCTCATGCAGGGCCTTACAGCGAGGAGGATGAGCTGGATTGATGCGAATGCAAGTGCGATGATGACCGTGATTGGGTTGGCAGCATTGTTGTTGGTATTACTGCTGAGGTTGTCAAAGCTGGTGCTGGTGCTGCGATCGCCACTGTCGATGCTGCCTGGGATCTCTAGAAGATCAGAAAGGAAGTTGTTGCTGCCTCCTTTGCTGCTGCCTAAGTCTTTGCTGTTGTTGTTGCTGTCGACGCCGAGTGAATCCGGGTCATGTGCTGTGTCCCCGAGGACGCCGATACTGTTGTCTAAGATGTGGCCGCCCGGGTCGTACACACAGATGCAATCGCTGTGGCCGAGTTCGTGGCCATCCAGGTCGTAAACACGGACGTCGTCGAGTTCGTTGCCACTAAGTCCTCCAGGGTCGTCGTAAACGCAGTCACGGTCGCCTCTGTTTGAGGCAGAAGCAAAGGTGTCGATGTTGGCTGAAGGAGGAGGCACTGTTGCAGAAGAGGGAATGGCGGCCGTTGGTGTGTTGGTGGAATTGGGGCTATCGTTATTGCCGGGACTGTTGTCCTCACAGTTGCCGGTGCTGGAATTGGTGTTAGTGCTGCCTGACTTGTTGTCCGCGCCAGTGATTTTGCCCAAGTCTTTGCCACCTGGGTCGTAAATGCGGATGTAGTCTCCGAGTTCGTCGCCGCTGACACTTCCGGGGTCATATGCGTGGTTGCCGTTGCTTGCGCTGCAGTCGCCGAGGCTGGTGGTGTCGAAGCCATGGACATGTGTGTTGCAGTTGCGGATGCCTTTGCCGTGGCTGATGGTGTCGCCACTACTGCCGGTGTTAATGGTGCTGGTGCCTTTGCTGTAGATGCTGAGGTCGTGCTGAGGATTGCTCGTGGTGGAGTCTTCGCTGATGTCCTCGTCGTGGCAGTGCTGCCAGTGGTCAGTGCCTACTAATGCGTTACTCTGCTCGGGGATCGGACAGGGGCCTCACAGGTCCGCTCTCTGGGCTGTGTCGAAATGGGGTGTCCTCAGTTTGTTTACGCATTCTTGAACTCGGTGGCTGCTGTGTATGACTTCAGCTGGGTGAGGCAGCGGGATGACGAGAGATGAGAGCGGGGGCGGCGTGAGATCGTTGAGCGAAAGTGTGGGTGGCGGAGATGTTGGCGAGATGGAAGGCAGGAGCGGGGCGAGATTGGGGAGTGGCAAAGGCGATAGGGATGGCGATGGCGATGATACCAGAGATGAAAGGTCCGGTGCAGGCTGCATGGGAAGTGGTCTTGACAGCACATGCGTTGGCAGTTGGGGAGTCGGGGGCAAAGGAGAAGGTGTCGGAGATGCGAAGATGGCAGGGGAAGGTGAGCGAGCAGCGGAGATGAGAGAGGATGTGGGCGCTGGCGATGAGGGCTGACTGGCTGACAGCTGCGAGACGCATTGTGCCTGTTTGGGCATCTGTGGTGACAGTAGCAGTGGTGAGATGGGAGGCAGGGGACCTGGTGCAAGCGGTGTATCGAATGTTTGCGGCACCGGTAGCAAGGTCTTGAGATCCGAAACCGGAAGTGAGACCTCCTTCGCTAGGGCAGAGATGGCAGGCAAGCTTGGCAAGACTGGCGAGGAATCTAGCCGCGAGTGGATGGGAGCCGCTGGTGGGACTGATACCAGTGCTGGCGCAGAACGAGTAGGGCTGTCGGGGAAGAAATGGGGATGTGTGGTGGAAACTTGATTCGGGAGTGGGGTAAGCGGAGAGGGAGCACATGGAGCAGGGGAACTGTGCCAAGCCGGCAGCGCAGGTGCAGGGCGAATGAGACTAGGAGATGGTGGATGAGGGCGTGTGAGTGTGACGGGGACGGGAGCAGGAGTGGAAGCAGGTGATGAGGGTGGGCTGGCTAGCAGCTGAGCACGCCGCTCAAGAGGGCTAGGCGAGGCAAGAGGAGCCGGCATGGGGTGAACGAGGCTGTCTGGAAGTGAGCGGGTGTGTGTGGTGAGGATTGGAGATGGAGTGGATGCAGGGGACTCGGAGGATGGTGGAGACGCGGCTGTGGGAGGAGAGGTGACTGGCAGTGCGGACAATGTGGGGAGACTAGGCGAGGCAAGCGGGGGAGTATGAAAGGTGCGAAGAGGGAAGAAACTTGCTATGTTCCCTGGCTCCGGTTTTGGCATAGATCCGGTGGCATCGGGGTGTTGGTGAACAGTCGCTGAGTATACTACTGCATACTCGGGATCTTCTGGCATCAGGTTTGGCAAGGCGGGTGATGATAGCAGGTCAGGCTCGGGTAGGGGCCATTCTCACCTCTGGGTAAGGATCGGGTACCGGAAGTGAATCCGCCAGTAGAGGAGCACGTATGAGTCTTCCTGAGTTGCCATGGCCTTGTCCATTATGTTCTCATAGATAGCCGCGAATTCGAACAGTTCTTCCTTTGAGCATTCTGCCAGGTCGGCTGGTGCCCTGACTGGGATAATGGGTGGTTTTGGTAATGCGGACGAGGAGTCAGAGGGGCAGGAGGGAGATGATGGAACTGTGGGCGGTGCGGGCAGTGAAATGGAAGGTGCTTGGCATGGCGCAGGCTCAGGATCGGTGGGGAGAAGTGGTGGAAGTGGGTAGTATGCGAGGGTGTAGTCGGACTCCGATTCAGATTTGGGGGATGGTGAATGCAGCGCTGGAGTGACGGAGGGACGGCGGGAGATGGTGCCGTACGGCCAAGGCTGCCTTTTGGGTGGAGGAGACCGAGCCATTCTGCGTCGTGCAAACTCAGCTTTGATGTCTTCAATACATTGCTGAGCTTGACGCTTTTCGAGTGAGGGCCCGTTCCAGGGATCGAGCTGCATATTGTTTTGTCGCTCGTAGCCTTGGTACCAAACCTGGGCTTGCTGGTGCTCGTGCCATAAATCCTTCACCTTTTGAGAAAAGATGCTGTGCACAATCTGGAATACTTCTTGGAGGTGAAAGTATATTCTTGTTGGTTGTGACGTGGGGAGGAGGCGGCGGAGAATCATAGTGCGATCCTCAGGGAGGAAACCATACCAGAAAAGTATGTCTTGCTCGTATTCGTCCAGTAAGCGTGCATCGAGGAGGGGATCACTCAGGTCCAGGAATCGATGGTAATAGTCAACTACCTGTTGCTTGCTATCCATGGGGTGTTTATTTGACCATAGCACATAGTCGAAGATATCTTGTTTGCGTTGCTTGTTGGGGGCCATGTTGAGCTGGGAGGAAATCGTCGCCTAAGATACCAGGGCCAGGAACAGGCTGCCACTGGGCCAGAGGCGACCTAAAAGAGATGGGATGTTGAAAAGATCTTGAGAGAGAGGCAGGGAATCTAAAAAGCTCCCAAAGCCTCACTGGGGCAACCACTTTGTAAGGCGTGTGTCCCGAGTAAAGGTAAAACGGGACACGCCCGTGAGTCCAAAGAAACGGAAGGGAAAAGGGTAATAGACGGGCGCGCAGACCGAAGGTCCAGCACAGCCGTGTAGCATAGGTAATGTTCTCGCAATTAGAGGGGAATTTCGGGGCGGGTTTTCACTGCTGTCCTTTGAGGATGCGGCCCCCTTTTTATACGTATGGGGGCGATATTATATACAGGTGAAGCCGTGCTACCGAGTCAGAGGAAAGAGGAAAAAGAGAGAGAGAGAGAGAGAGAGAGAGAGAGTGTGTGTGTGTGTGTGTGTGTGTGTATGCGCGCTCGATGTTGTACTACTGAGCACTGTATTGGAGAGAAAATAAATGAATGAGTAACTAGGGAGGAGACTGCGAGCGCGAGCTAAGGAGAGGGGGAAAGGGTTCAATATGAAGGAAATGCCGAGACTAGAGCTAAACCAGAAGAAAGGAAAGGCTGGAGTAGGGGATATTGAGAGGGCACATATGTGCGGCGTTTGCAATGCTGATTTCTGCCGGGAATGGAGAGGCGGCGAGGTCGATGCGTTGGGGGCATGTTTTGGGCCAGTCCTGATTCGGATCTGTCGGGCTCGTCGGGCGTCGCAGATACTGCTAATGCGCTTTCCGAGGCTAGCACACCTAGCTCCCTTACAGTGTACTACCCATTTTCCGACTTACGATCACCATTAGGGTTGCCAAAGTTCAGTTCAGTTCAGTTCTTAGCACTTTTTGCTGAACTGTGAACTGAACTTTTACCATTTTTGCTGAACTGAACTGAGAACTGAACTGAACTGGGAAGAACTGGTTCAGTTCAGTTCAGTTCTCAGTTTGAACTGGATGAACTGAGAGAATTTTTTTAAATCTACATATCTATCAAATTTGAATCAATTCTACTACATCATGAGCCTCAGAGGCATCAATGAAGTGAGATTTATAGTGCACTAAGTGGTAACACAAAGTAAAACTAATCTACTGGCACACAACCCGGTGTGCACCCATTTTCTACACTCCCCCTCATTTTTGAGACAGTCCAGAGGATGGCCAGAATGTTTTTGATGGAAAAGGGGGGCCGTGTGATGCTTTATTCAAGGTTTTCAGGGTGTGGCCAGTGCACTCAACTCAGGAGGCACGTGATGCCACATGTGACAGTGTGTGATAGCCTCGATAGGCTGTGCATCCTCCTTTGCACTCCTCTGCAACACGATAGCTGCTCGCTTGGCCCCAAATGTTGATGGCAATGACAGTAGCCAGTAATCCAAGGCAACAGGGAGCATAAGGAGAGGTAAGTGGCCACTTTTGCTAGTGGCCCTGGTGAACTGACTTGTTTTTCAAGTGGCCAGGTTTGTCTTCTAGGGCAATAAATGGTGCCCATTGTGCTTGCTCATCCAGCCTTGTCCAGCCTTTTCCAGTCATGTGTTGCCTCCCAAGGCAGCTTTCTCTTGGGCTAGCAAGTGCCTCTCGGTTCCATAATGGCCAGCACGCCCTCTGGCAATGTCCTTTGCAGTGGCCGGATGCACTCGGTCACACCTGCTTTCAACTGTCGAAGCAAGCACATGCACTCCTGCGCATCATCTCGTGGCATCAAAAGGTCCCTGCCATCGCACCTAATTGGCCCCATTTGCAGCGGCAGTGCCTTGAGCACTCACTCACACTCATTCAGGTTGAGTTGAGTCACTGCACCTTGTTGTGCACACGCTCAGCCTCCATCATGTTGAGTTGTGGTGCCATATTGTGCGTCGTCTTGCGCTGCCGTGCCCATCTTTGCATCCTGCCCAGGGCTCCAATGCCTTGGGTTTCACGGTTGTGGCTCCCTCAGTCATGCTGCTGAGCTCGATGCTGGTGGTGTCTTTGGTGGGGGCAGGTTCAGCCTTTGCAGCCAATGACACTCCCCCTTGCTCGCACGCCTTAACGATGGCAGGCCTGACCGCCTCTGCCTCAGGATTTAGGGCCATGTTGACAGGCCCAAGGATTCCAAAGAGGACAGGTAAGTTCCCCAATGCTGATGGTGCTCCCCCTGCTTCACCTAGGTCTTTGGCAGCACAATTGAGTGGCCTCAAGACTTCAAGATAAGGTGAAAATGTGTGAGAGGTACAAGGGGGTTCCTCTTGGGCGTGCAAGTGCCCAGTACCTTCAAGGTGACTGGCACATCCTCCAGTGACATGTCTTGCAGCAGCAAGGCGTGCTCAATGACAGCAATACCTGACAGCCAGTCAGACCCTCATATGGCAGGGTCCCCTTATATTGGCAAAGCACAATTGCACTCACTCTTGGTTGGGGACCTTGGGGTTCCCTGTTGTGATGTCTATTATCTGTCAAGTCATGCCATGGCATCCTGCCATGCATACACTCGCGCACACTTGCAGCCACCAATGGTGGCCCCTAGAGCATTCGCCTGCCGTTTGTCAGGCCATACCATGGCATCATATCATGCGTGCATTCACTCACGGTTGTGGCCACTCACAGCGGTGCCTCGAGCTTGGCATCTGTCGCATTGCACAGCATTGTGTTGTGCATAAGCTCACTGGCCCTGGCCGTGAGTCTTAGCACTGTATTGTGCACATGCCAAACCTTATCCCCTGACCAAGGTTCCGATGCCTCGGGTTTTGCAGTTGTGGCTTTCTCAGCCACACCTGCAAGCTTGACACTGGTGGTGTCTTCAGTGGGGCAAGGCGCATTCCTCTACAGCATCACAACTCCCATAGGCTGTTGGCTGTCTGGCTGCCAAGAGGCATGATGGAGGAATGCATTAGCGTACCACACATGCCTTAAAAGCCAAATTTTTTCCACCTCTCTTTGGGGTTTTGCCTGGCTCTGTCTCAATGACTCGTGAATGTTCTGGAGACTGAGAAACCATTTGAAATGTATGTATTATTATGTTATGAAGTTCCCCCAGATTCTCGTGTCTTCCAACACCTTCGAAGCATCTGCGCCCTTTGCAAATGGTTGCAGCGGTTAGCTCTTCATTGGGGACATCCGAGGCATGCATGACCTCAAGAGTTTTCTAGTACGTTCGCCTGTGTATCCAAATACATGATCCCACTTTTGTGTCTTATTCATCAGCCCCACTTTGAGTTGAAATAGTAAAGTACTTGTATGTATAAAAGGTAGCACAGAGTGACTAAGAATGTATCAGAGTCGTGTTGCTCCTCCTACCCCCTTCACGTGAATAAATTCCTGCACCTATCCTCTTGTGCTTAAGCCTAAGCGTCTCGTACCCACACTCGCTGCCCATACCTGTTTATCAGGTTATGGGCCCTGCTGTTGCATATTAATAGCATCAGTACGAGTCCATTTAAACTATAAGCGCTTACACACCTTCGTTATCTATCGCGAGAAACTATCCCACTCCTTATCAATGACCGACCTCACCAAGCTCGAACTGGTGCGACTTGCCAGTGATGGATCCAATTGGGTTTCATACCAGGATCGCCTCAGTATTACCTTGAAGATGCGACAGTGGCAAGATCACCTGACAGAAGACTCAGTAACGCAAGGTTACATAGCACATGGTGTGGTCAATGGAATTGAACCAGCCATGAGATGGGAAGATGATGATGAAGCAGTGAAGCATATCATCATGAACTCCATCCTGGATGAAGTCTTCAATCGCATCAAGGCCAGAGCAAATGCAAAGGCGTGGTGGGATACACTCAAAACAATCTGCAAAGGAAGGTCAAGGTCCCTCCTTATCAATTTGGGATGCAAGTTACAAAACACGTACTGTGGAGATAATAATGACGTACGCACTCACTTCACGAAACTTGCAAATATTCGTGAGCAACTCGTGGCCATGGGGCAGAGTGTAGTGGACCAACAGTATGCTAATATATTGCTGGCTTCGCTCCCCACATGCTATGAGATGCGTGTGTGCGCCATCACCACTAACGCAGACAAAGCCAAAAGGGATATTGATCTCACAAGTGTTGTCAAGCTTATCTGTGATGACTATGACAAGAGAATGCTCAGCAGGAGCAAGAACAATAACCAAGACATAGCATTCGCCACTAGTAACAAGAAGAAAGATTGCCGAGACATAGAATGCTTCAATTGCAAGAAGAAAGGGCATGTAAAAGCCGATTGTTGGGCCAAGGGCGGCGGCAAAGAAGGACAAAGGCCCAAGCGAAAGAAAGCCCAAGATAATAGCAAAGACAATACTACATCAGTGGCCATAGACGACATCGAATCATGGGCAGCAATGATTGAAGAATCGGTAATCACCGAAGATGAGTATACGGCCGATTCGGATCAAACTTCTGTCGATGAAGATGGATACATGGCCGATGTTGAAGATAACGAACCTTGGGCTATTGTTGATGAAGCCTCTGATGAAGAAGAATGGACATCTATGGAAGAGATGTCAGATGAAATAGCAGCGGTGGGATATACCGCACAAAACAAGGCAGAATTGTACGATTCTGGCGCTTCTTGACACATATCCCCCTATCGCGATCAGTTTATCACTTATCGATCTATTACACCTCGAGCCATAGGTGCTGCTGATAAGCATATCTTCTACGCTGTTGGCATGGGCAACATGCGGATCGATGTCCCAAATGGAGCAAATAGTACCCCTATCTTGCTCCGGGATGCTCTTTATGCCCCAAATATTGGGCTCACCGTTGTTGCAATCAGTCGTATTATTTTGGCTGGTCACACTGTTGGTTTTGAGGCAGATGGTTGCAAAATCCGTAATCAAAACGGGGATACAATTGGGAAGATTCCCATGAGCACAAATGGATTGTACAAGGCTGAACATGATTATGTGGGCTCAGCCACTACGGAGCAAAGTGGATATTCTCACGCTCCATAAAAGGCTCGGCCACATTTCCACTGATGCCATTCGAGCTCTCGTCCTCAAAAATGCAGTTACTGGGCTGCAGATAATAAATCCAAATTCTCCTTTTACCTGCGGTACCTGTGACTGGGCTAAGTTGACACGCAAACCAATTAGCAAAGAGAGGACTACGGCTCGAGCTCAGGCTTTTGGCAACGAGATTTATTCGGACTTATGGGGACCTTTGCCCATCTCCACTATAGGGGGCCACAAATACTACGTCACCTTCACGGACAATCATTCTTGCTACACTGTCCTTGACCTTCTTAAATACAAGGACGAGGCCTTATCGTCCTACAAGGCATTCGCGGCTTGGGCTGAAACCCAGCATAATGTCTGAATCAAGAGACTTCGCTCTGATCGAGGAGGTGAGTACACCGGCAAGGAGTTCACTAAGTTCCTGCAGGAGCAAGGAACTGAGCAACACCTCACAACTCACGACACACCTCAACATAATGGTGTGGCAGAGGCCCTCAATCGTAGACTCCTTAAACGGGTACGTACTATCCTACATCATGCGGAGTTGCCCAAGAGCCTCTGGGGGGAGGCCGTCATGTATTCCGTATGGCTCAAGAATCGTACCGCAACACAAGCCCTCAGAAATACAACTCCCTACGAGATACTCTATGGGCAAAAACCAAATCTGGCTAACTTGCCAGAATGGGGCCAACATGTGTGGGTATACAATGACCGCAGCTCAAAGCTGGACGCACGGGCAGTGGAATGTCATTGGGTTGGGTATGATCGGGACAGTACACATGCTCATCGCGTGTATTGGCCTGACAAGAATCGCATCTCAGTAGAGCGGAACATCAAGTTCGTGCCCACAACGGTGACTGTTTATTCACCGTCCCCTAGTGCACCTATTGCGCCTCAGCCGCAACCTCCTGCAGCAACACAGCCAGCGGCGGCTCCCATTCTTCCTATCATTACTCCACCAGCACCGCCGCTGCCACCTCCACCGCCAACTCCTGCTCAGCCACCACCTGCAACCGACAGTGGGGAAGAAGAAATGCTGGAGAAAGAGATCAAAGCTGAAGAAGAAGCGGTGCGCCAAGAGTTAACAACAACACCGGCGCCGGTGTCAAGGCCAACCATAGCTAGCCAACTCAAAGGGAAGATACCTATCAGACTTCCCGGCGCACCCAAGAAACCGAAGATCACTCTGGAACCTCAAGAGCCAACCCGCAGGTCGCAGCATATAGCTGAGAAAGCAGCGAAGAGTACTGGCGAAGGCCAGGCTTCTACAAGTCAGAAACGTGATATGCCAGGAGGACTGGCAATCTTCCATGGAATGCACCCTGATTACGAAGAACCAGAACTCCTGGAAGAAACGCTCTTCGCTGAGCTACGAGCGGAACTAGACCCGAACCAAGAGAATAACATCGACAATGAGCAAATTCTTGTCGCTACTGCTGCCGCAGAAACCGAAGACAACCCAAAGACTTTGCAAGAAGCCAAGTCACGCTCTGATTGGCCTCAATGGAAAGAGGCCATGGACAAAGAACTTGCAACCCTTGAGAAAGCAAAGACATGGGTTACGGTACTGCGACCAGAAGGCAAGAACGTTGTCGGATCAAAATGGGTCTTCCACATCAAAAAGAAAGCTGATGGCAGCATCGAGAAGTACAAAGCAAGGCTAGTGGCTTGTGGCTTCACGCAAATCTTCGGCATGGACTACTATCAAACCTTCTCACCGGTGGCAAAGCTTGCAAGTTTTAGAACAATATTAGCTCTAGCCGCACATTTTGATTGGGAGATCAACTCATTCGATTTCAATGGTGCCTATCTAAACGGCGAGCTAGATGAAGATGAAGAAATCTACATGCAAGAGCCACCCAGGTACGAAGGACAGGGGGAGGATACCGTACTGCGATTACTAAAATTGCTCTATGAATTAAAACAAGCCAGACAGAAATGGTATGATGCACTTTTGCATGTGTTGACTGACCTAGGCTTCTGCATGAGCCAAGCGGATCCAGGTGTGTTCTTCGTACAAGATGAAGGGCACATACTCATTCTTGTCATTCATGTTGACAACTGCATCTTTACGGGCAGCTCG
Source organism: Russula virescens (assembly GCA_003316435.1). Lineage (NCBI taxonomy): Eukaryota > Fungi > Basidiomycota > Agaricomycetes > Russulales > Russulaceae > Russula > Russula virescens. Next base: position 33,491 of record QFEY01000594.1, on the reverse strand, counting down.
CCTAGTCTCCTTGAGGAGTACAAGTCGAAGCTCCATGCTCGTTATGCACTCACAGATCTAGGGCCAGTAAACTGGCTGCTAGGAATAAAAGTCACACGAGACTGTTCAACACAGACCATTACCCTTTCCCAATCATCTTATATCGACACTATCCTCACGCGATTTGTGCTCGCCAATGTAAAGGCACAGAAAACACCAATGATACCAGGCATGGTTTACTCCTGGGCCAACTCCCCTGTATACACGGCCGATGTCGACCGAATGAGGAAGGTGCCATATAGAGAAGCAATAGGCAGCCTCATGTACACCTCTGTGGCTACAAGACCAGACATAACATTTGCCGTTTCAACACTCTCGCAATTCCTGGAGAGTCCAGGTGATGTGCACTGGACTGGCGTTAAGCACATCATACACTATCTATCAGGTACGCGAGAGGTTGGGCTGACATACGGCGCTGAGCGCCATGACCTCATCGGCTATACGGATGCGGACGGCGTGACGCAAGAACATAGGCGTGCCATCTCTGGCTATGCTTTCCTGGTCGATGGCGGCGCAATATCTTGGAGTTTGAGGAAACAAAAACTCGTAACTCTGTCCACAGCCGAAGCAGAATATGTGGCAGCAACTCACGCCACGAAAGAAGCATTGTGGATTAGGAAACTCATACATGAGCTATTCCCTTTGCAAATAGCCACGATGCCACTATACTGCGATAACCAAGCTGCCATCAAGCTCATTGAGGACGATAACTATCACGCAAGGACGAAGCACATTGATATTAGATATCATTTTATTCGTCACACCATTCAGAGCGGTGCGCTTGACGTGATCTATTGTCCTACTGAAGAGATGGTTGCAGATATATTTACAAAAGCACTTCCTCAGTGGAAGATGCAATTTTTTAACTCTGCACTGGGATTGCGACTTTGTCACGCATGAGGGGGAGTGTTGGCTGTCTGGCTGCCAAGAGGCATGATGGAGGAACGCGTTAGCGTACCACACATGCCTTAAAAGCTGAATTTTTTCCACCCCTCTTTGGGGTTTTGCCTGGCTCTGTCTCGATAACTCGTGAATGTTCTGGAGACTGAGAAACCATTTGAAATGTATGTATTATTATGTTATGAAGTTCCCCCAGATTCTCGTGTCTTCCAACACCTTCGAAGCATCTGCGCCCTTTGCAAATGGTTGCAGCAGTTAGCTCTTCATTGGGGACATCCGAGGCATGCGTGACCTCGAGAGTTTTCTAGTACGTTCGCCTGTGTATCCAAATATGTGATCCCACTTTTGTGTCTTATTCATCAGCCCCACTTTGAGTTGAAATAGTAAAGTACTTGTATGTATAAAAGGTAGCACAGAGTGACTAAGAATGTATCAGAGTCATGTTGCTCCTCCTACCCCCTTCGCATGAATAAATTCCCGCACCTATCCTCTTGCACTTAAGCCTAAGCGTCTCGTACCCACGCTCGCTGCCCATACCTGTTTATCATAGGCATCACCACAAGTCTCAGTGTGCACACAACACACAACCCAGGCTTGAGACGTGTGATCTTAGTCTCCAGCATTCTCAACAGCCTCAGTGTGAGTATCCTCATATACACAGGCTTTGTCGAGCTTCTCGCCCATAAGTTCCTATCTGACCCCAAGATGCACGAGGTGAGCCTTGGGAAGTTGTTATATGCACTTACATGCATGATGTTCGGTTGTGGCATCATGGCATTGCCTGTCTGGTTCTCACTTCACTCGAGTGGACACACTCGCGGATTTCTTGGTCTGCCACCCATTCTTTCTTCCCCTAGGCCTCTTTCCTTCAAACCCACAAACATTGCCTGCTTTGCTCAGCCCCTCTAGGAAGTTCGGTTCGAACCAGTCCAAACCCAGTTCTCAAATATGCCATGGGTCCCGAACTGAGAACCAGAACCATTCGGCCCAATGGCTGAACTGAACTGGGGCTGAACCTGAACTGTCAGTTCAGTTCAGCCAGTTCAGGTTCTTTGTGCCAGTTCGGAACTGAACTTCGGCAACCCTAATCACCATCGGTTCATTCTTCAAGGAGGTTATTTGATCCTTGAGGAAATTAATCAGTTTGAAGGCATGCTTCGATATACATATGCGGACCTTTGCTCTTCCTCTCGGGGCAACGAATTGCATTGGGTCCAGATCACCATGGACAATAGTCGTCTTCCCACTCCAAGGGCGGTTGTATTTGCTGTAGATCATGACTTGCTAATAGCCATTAGGTTTGTACCCATTCCAATCCCGTCTTCATTGCAAGCCTGATGAGCCACAGCTATATAGACGATAGTAATAGTCTCCTGGTCCAGTGTGCCTTCTTTCAATTCACAACAGGCGCGCCTCATCCCTGCTCATCAAAATACATTGTACCAATCTCTGCCGGATTCTACTATACCAATGTATGCATAGAAGTCCTGGGAGATCACATCTTGGTACCATTGTCTCACGACGGACTCGAACCTGTCTTGTACCTAGTCGAGTGGAAAACAGGGACCGTGACACTTGTGAGTGGCCTCCGTAAATCTTTATCTTGTCTTGGATCACTAAATCCTTGCAAGTTGCCAGACACATGGAAAAAGCCGGGGGATATGGATCTGAATCTCGTGGTTATCAATGACAGCTTGATCGCAATGTTCAGGCGCAACATGAATGGTCTAGAAATTTATGAACTCAACGTCGCATCTCCCGATCCACACCTACGAAAGGTGTGCTTCCTTGAACTGCCAATAATGACACAAGGTACTTCTATCAACCTTTCCGGTGTCCGGAGGGAGTGGATTCCGACCTCGAAGTGTCACAGATGGTCTGGCTCCTCTCAAGGACGTCATGTTATTCCCTTTTACTCCCCCATGGTCACAACAATAGGGCTTGATCTCTTTTATTTTGGATATATTCATGATTACAGAGGCCGTCCCGGGGATAATGCGTTCATCTGCACAATGATCATCAGTGTCGCGGCACTCCTCTCTGCCATTTACTCTGATGTGTGCAGGCTGCCTTGGACGGATTGGGGCCCTTCTTGTACGCACATAGCCCAAACAACCTCGCCAACATCAGCTGGGCCTTTCTGGATCAGAATCCCCGGGCCACTAGTCATATGCGACTACGACCGATTTCGAGTGCGAAATGCATGGTCGAAGTTGGATCCTCAACCACGACCATCATCGTATCATGAAACAGAGGCATATCATGAATTCTGGGAGACGCAAAAGATCGAGACACATCTCCCATATAACATTATTGTGAATGATAATTATTCAGACTTGAGCCGTTTCCAATGGCTTTTAGCGGATAGAGAGTGGATAGTTGGGATTAATGATGGGTCTTCGGTACGTGAGTTCCGTGATAACAGAATCTTACCATTCTGGTCTGATCATACGCGCCGACAGGACTCGGAAGTGGGAGTTTCTGTTACCGTGTATCATGTAGGTAAGATATTGGCATAGCCTGCGCCGAGCGACAACCCTGTCTTGCAATCACGCTTAGCTGTATTCACTATGTGGAAAAATTAACATCGTCGGTGCAGGATTACCCAAAACAACTACGAACTTCATGGGCCCACTCACATGAGAATAAAATGCATAGAGAATTGTCAGTGACAGTCTCCGTCAATCATAGTCTCAGTTGGCGCATGCAAGGGACTTGTTGCATTGGCTAGATCAGAATAGAAGTCTTGTTTTGCGGTCTACTTCAAGTTAGGAAGTCGGGCAGTCACGGAACTGCGATTTTGGCTCTTGCTTAGCCCGACTTCCGAGTCTATAGTAGACTCTGCCATAGACACCTTGAGACTCCGGCTGGCCAGTCAGGCCAGAAGAGAGCATCATCATCATTTGCATATACGACCTTGTATACGACTTTTATTCAGTCTGCGCCGTTACAACACAACAGCGGGACGGTCGATGCCGGCACCATGTACGTATGGGACAAAAAATCCTAACCCCTCAGCGTTAGCATCAAGAAAATGACGCCTTGCCAGTGGATTGCCAAGATTCGGCCTCGGATCAGTGGTAACGGATTACCTAAGAAAGGTAGGAGATCGGGCAGTGTATCCGTCGATTATAGTAAGTTATATCTACAAGGTTGCTTCGTGGGTAACGCTGTCGAGATTGAAGGTAGTAGTACGTGTGACGGTTTACCGTTACGACCGGCCGAGATATGCTTGCCACTGCCACAGTCCGGGGATACCCGGGCCCGGCGCCCGCGGCTTTCGTCAAAGCTGCTTCGTCCCGTGTCCCGCACAGGCCATTCGCGCAGGGATTCAGACATTTTTCGTACTGCATGGTATCCCGACGCGGACGCACCTACTTTACCTTCATGTCTAGCTCACTTGGCAACGCTCTGGAGCTCAGGCACTCACGACGACAAGTGTCTGTACTTGTAGCAGTCATCGTCGGTTCGTCATCGCAGAATTATCATATCATCGGGCGAAAATAAGGATCATGGCTCTCCGTCCGTCCACCCACTCGCCCGGGAGCCTGCCTCCCTATCTGTATGTCTACCGTGACGTTGACCTGTCCGAGAGCTCTTGGACATCGTCCCTGGCAGCGCGCACGCGACTTGAAAAATGGAAGGATACCCGAAGGCTGGGTTGATTGGGTCATTATCTATGCTCTATCGTAGGACACCCCTTAACCGAACAAAAAGCGTTGCTAATAGGTTTCCTGTTCCCGCACAAACGCAGAGCGCACGCGCTTTCTCGACCTGCACGTTTTCACATTTTCCATTATTTCACCGTACAGAAGAACGTTAACCTCCACCAACATTGATTTTGATTTTCGTGTTTTTTATGCAAATTCGAAGGAGCCAATCCGAACGTGCGATCCCACGTCTGTCAGGCCCTTTGGACACATCTCCCACATCGCTCGCCTGCCATTGGATGTTCAATACAATGGTCACGTCACCATCGATTGATTGAGAGCAAATCACTATTGGGATCATAAGAACTCCGATGCGGCATCGGTCGGCATGATGGCAACCTCATTTCCTTCAACACCACTGCACAGCATATATTCCGCGAAAAAAATATATCGATGGTGTTAAAATGGTGTAAGAGAGTGAGCCTACAAATATTGGTGGTGATTAAGCGAAAAATGGGCGAGGTATCCGAACAGAGGCCCTGGTCGGTGCTTGGACCAGCGTTATTACGGAATCATATCGTCGGCCTGCGATGGGCAACTGTGGTCTTCTCCCCTTGTCAATTTCAAGTCTAGGTTCTGATCGATTATCAGGCCGGTCAGCTGAACGCTTGGTTCTTTTGGACGCATCGTCGCTGTGACAGGTGTAACGGGGCCAGGAACGCAACCCAGTTATCACAAGTTCTTCCCCAAAACTTTCGTTTCTATTATCAGAGATAGGAGATAAGCTATCGCACCAAGCACATCAATAGCCCTCCCTCCTGGCTAGGGCAAAACAAATTACAGTCAATCCCCAATTTCGTGTACAGGCGTTTCAATAGAGTACTTCGATGTTCAAATTCATCCAGGAGCTGCGCATGAACGATTGTGAATCCAACTTCTATCGTATCACTGGTCCAATAAATTAGCCAGATCATGCTAATCAGGACATGTCATTGTCTTCGAGCTATCCATTTGTGTCAGAGGACTACTCCACGGAATTGTCAAGAACCCACCTGGAGCTTTAGGCCCATTTCCCAAGCAATGCCATGATACCACAACCGAACATCATGCATGTAAGCGCATACAATAACTTCCCAAGGCTCGCCTCGCGCATCTCGGGGTTGAATAGGAACTCGTGGGCGAGGAGCTCGACGAAGCCTGTGTACATGAGGATACCCGCGCTGAGGCTGTCGAGAATGCCGGAGACTAAGGTCGCATGTGTCGAGCCCGGGTTGTATGTCGTGCGCACGCCGAGACCCGCGGCGATGCCTATGGGTGTCGTGATGCCGTAGAGGAATGCACCAATATAGGGTACGAAGCGGTATTTGCGTGGAAGCACGAGGTACGCAAGCCGGGAGCCAATGCCGAGGCCTTCAAACGTTTCTGCGAGAGGACCAATGAATGAGCGGTCCCGGACATCGCTAAGGGGAGTTATCCTTGATGAAGAGATGGTACATACGATGGAAGATTACGACGATGAAGAGCACCTTGAATCTTTCATCGACGGCCAAGGTGAGCCCAATAAGAACGCTATAAGCAAGGTGGGTTAGCTGTGTGGAAGAATAAGGATACCCGACAGATGATGCGTACCTGTGCAAGATGACACCAAATTCGAGGATGGCGACACCAATCAGCTGAGCCATGGCGTCTTCATCTGTCTGAAACGATTCTTCCTCCGGAGTATCCATGTGCTTGTGTGTATGGCCGGCATGCAAATCCTTTTCTATTTTCTCGGGATCTGAGACGTCGCCGGTTGTGGGAGCTGGCCCAGACTCGGCTTCTGGACCGTGGGCGGTATAAAAACCTGCTTGGTGTCCGTGCGGATCTACTCGGGGACGAGAGGGCAGGATATGAATCGAACGGACACGGAGAGGGAAGGGAAACTCACCATGGTGGATGCCAAGCTTCTTGAGCTTGTTTGTACCGATTCGGAAAGCAATGACTTCAACTAAAAATATGCCAAAAGATGACAGGAGGGCAAGGGCAAGAGGATAAGGCTATCAAGCACCGCGGGCGCCGATCAGAGTCAGTATCAACGAGATGGACGGGCGGAGAGAGTGCGTACATAGTCTTGCCAAGCGCTCCCAAGACACGGCGAAGTGAGCTCGCTAATGCCGGGGGCAAGCAGGTGGATAAAGGCGGTGGCGATGATGACTCCTGAGCCAAAATATTTTGCGGTCCTGTGGACCCATTGGTAAGAAATAAAATTTGGGAGAAGGGAATCAAAAGAAAAAAGAAAAGAAAAACTGTCCATACTCGAATGCGGTGTGTGGGATGTGGAGGAAGCGTGAGCGGTGGGCGATGACGGGGAAGGTGGCGCCGAACGAGCTGGTGGCCCAAATGATGAAGACGGAAGCTATGCGAAGGCCCGTGAAAGTGGTGGCGCCTCCACCTGACCCACAGTTGACGTCTGACATTAGGAGTGAAGGGGAGAGAGAAAGGGGAGAGGAACAAGGCTGGCTATCGGATTGGCAGGGGAACGTTGGTCATGGGAAGGACATGACAGGGACAAGTATTTAACGGGGTAGCCATAGAGGACAAGGCAGCTCGATTTCCAGTTTGACCGAGGCGCGTAACCGGGGAGGTACCCTTAGTTCCATTCATAGCGACGGGTTCATGCGCACACACACGACTGACACGACAACTCAACTCCGAGTCAACCAACACCCGACGCCAATCTTTCGGTCACACTCACCGTCAGAGTACCCTCGCAGTCTCGTGCCTCCATTCGCTCTTGCCTTATCGCCTATCGCCTATCACCCTTCCACAGAACATTACAGTACCAGTCCGTTTTTGAAAGAAACCATACAAACATAGAACAACTATTCCTTCTTGTCGCTTAGGATGCACGCCCCCGCTAGGGTCGGATCTTTCACTCCTCTTTCAAGAGCCTACACGACTGCCGCATGTGTCGGCTAGCTGCACGTTTCGAGCATAATTCTCTTACCAGAATATTGTCCTTTATCTACAAAATGGAGCGATGCATGAATATGCATGAATAGTCGATGACAACCAACTGATAGATACGACGACGACCGTGGGGCCCTGACGACTTACGTCATTAGGGCCTCGGTCAGCGCGACGTTTTAGTTGATCAGTACGAACCAGCGTTGCGCAGTTCTTTACATTGGTCTAACAGCGTTTGGCAAGTTTCTCTCGCCCAAGTCCTTCTCCATGTCTTGATGACCACATTGCAAGTGCAAGTTTGAGACAGGCTGCTAATTGAATACTTTACGATAATAAGCAACTCACCCTCGCGCCACGCATCCAAGCAAAAAAATTCTGCTAAAAGGCCCTGTGTATCGAGGATCAGTTAGTCACCGTAGTATATTTGGTTGACAGGCGTGTGGAGCGACCTACCAGAGCTTTTGGCTCCACTTCAAACGCAACCGAGACCTCCTTAGGCCAGGTCGTGTCATGGTCGGTCGGAGTTTCAGGTGGGGGCTGGTCTCGAACCAGCATTGCGGAGTTTTGCGGGGTAAGACGGAGAGTGAAATGGAACGGCTGGTTCCGAGAGCTCGTGCTCGACTGGCTGACACCGACCGGGGATCGGCGGCCCGAAACTGACTACAGCCTCTTGCGACTTCGTGTGCAGCATGTGTGCCACACGCTCGCGATGAACAAGAACAACCGGCGCCAGCAACAGTGGCATAAAACCCCCCCTCCCCCCGGAAGTCACCGCGCTCCCACTTCTACAGTCGGCCCCCTTCCTCCAGGCACCGTCCTCGGACCAGATGGCGAACCCTACAAAATCTGCACCTCCTGGAACTGGAAATCACCCACATCAACGTCAACTAAGGCCAAGTCGATGACGACACAGGAGGCGACGAGAAAGAAAGGTGGTGAAGGCCAGAGCGACGCGGCGCATGCTGTCGCGTCCGCCACCGCATTGGTCGCGTCTGTAGCTGCAGCTGCAGCAACGACGACGATGACAAGAGCGGATCATTGCCCTCCGGACGTCGCGTCTCCCGGCCGCGCGACCTGCACGTTCCTTCACAATACGGCTGCATATTACCCCGAGAAGCCGACGCCAACGCAGCGCGCACACGTGCTGCAGTTCCTGCACGCACTCCCTCGGCTATACCTGTGCTCGCACTGACGGGCGTGTAGAACGACCGACCAGAGCCTTTGGCTCTTTGAATCACATTCACACCCCAAGTGCAGCTGAGACCTCCATAGGCTGAGCGGTGTTGCCAGTAGTCGGAGTTTCTGGGTGCTGGGCAAGGGCACCGAACCTGCATTGTTGTGTTTTGCGGGGCCTTATGGATGAACCGTTTCATCCGGCCAGACCAAGTTTCATTATTGACAAGGAGGGTTTATTTCGACGAAGCAGAATGGTGCTACATGATAATCGCCAGCAGTTGCCCGTGCTTTGTATGGTCTACAAAATGTTGACACCGTATGTAACTTCCATTAGTAGATTCTGGTATGATACATACATCATGGGGGAGACCGAGTAGCTAAATGGATATTTATGTGAGGGTGGGGCTTCACTCACGTACATGACTGGATGTTCGTAGCCAGGGTGGCGCCATACTTGAGCAAGAGCTGGGTGAGCTCCATATTGCCATTCTCGGACGCCCAATGGACTGGCGTCTGCCCTTCCTGGTCCTCGGCAGCCGGGTCGGCGCCGTGCTCGAGCAGGAGTTGGACAAACTCGACCTGGTCCCACTCGGACGCTCGATGGAGTGGCGTCCACCCTCCTTGGTCCCGGGTGGCCACGTCAGCGCCGTGCTCGAGCAAGAGCCTTGCGAGTTCGACATGTCCCATGAGGGATGCCCAATGGAGTGGCGTCCACCCTTCCTCGTCCTGGGCAGCCACGTCGGCACCGTGCTCGAGCAGAAGTCGCGCGAGCCCGACATCGCCCCTCTCTGATGCCTGATGGAGTGGCATCCACCCTCGCTGGTCCGCGGCTGCTGCTGTGGTGCCGCGCTTGAGCCGCACGACCTGGACATTGTCCCCTGTGCCCACCCAACGGTGCGGGGTCCACTCTCGCTGGCATGCGGCAGCTGCGTTGGCACCGTGCTCGAGCAGGAGCTGCACAAGCTCGACATTGCCCCTCTCTGATGCCTCGTGGAGCGGCGTCCGCCCTCGCTGGCTTGCGGCAGCTGCGTCGGCACCATGCTCGAGCAGGAGCCGCGCAAGGCTGACGTTTCCCCTCACGGATGCCTCATGGAGCAATGTCCACCCTCGGTGGTCCGCAGCGGATGCGCCGGCGCCGTGCTTGAGCAGGAGCTGAGAGAGCTCGACATGGCCCCACTCGGATGCCCGATGGAGCGGTGTCCACCCTCGGTGGTCCGCAGCGGATGTGCTGGCGCCATGCTTGACCAGGAGCTGGGCAAGCTCGACATGGCCCCCCTTGGATGCCCGATGGAGCGGTGTCCACCCTTTCTGGTCTGGGGCGGCCGCATCGACACCGTGCTCAAGCAGGAGTTGGGCAAGCTCGACATGGCCCCTCTCGGATGCCTGATGGAGCGGTGTCCACCCTTCCTGGTCCGAGGCAGCCGCGTTGGTGCCGTGCTTGAGCAGGAGCTGGGCGAGCTTGACATGGCCCTCCTTGGATGCCTGATGGAGTGGGGTCCACCCTTTCTGGTCCGGGGCAGCCGTGTCAACATCGTGATCGAGCAGGAGTTGGGCGAGCTCAACACAGCCCTTCTCTGACGCCCGATGGAGCGGCGTCCGCCCTTCCTGGTCCCTGGCGGCAGCGTCGGCGCTGTTCTCGAGCAGGAGCTGGGCGAGCTCGACATGACCCTCCTCGGATGCCTGATGGAGCGGGGTCCACCCTTTCTGGTCCGGGGCAGCTGCGTCAACACCGTGATCAAGCAGGAGTTGGGCGAGCTCGACACGGCCCTTCTCGGATGCCCGATGGAGCGGCGTCCGCCCTTCCTGGTCCTTGGCGGCAGCGTCGGTGCTGTTCTCGAGCAGGAGTTGGGCAAGCTCGACATGGCCACACAAGGATGCCCGATGGAGCGGCGTCCACCCTTCCTGGTCTGGGGTGGCCACGTCGGCACCGTGCTTAAACAGGAGCTGGGCGAGCTCAACATGGCCCTTCTCGGACGCACAATGGAGTGGCGTCCACCCTTCCCGGTCCAGGGTGGCCACATCGGCGCCGTGATTGAACAGGAGCTGGGCGAGTTCCACATGGCCACTCGAGGACGCCCGATGGAGCGGTGTCAACCCTCGATGGTCCGCAGTGGATGCGCCGGTGCCGTGATCGAGCAGGAGCTGGGCGAGCTCCACATGGCCCCTTGAGGACGCGTAATGGAGCGGCGTCTGCCCTTTCTGGTCCAGGGCGGCCGCGTCAGCACCGTGCTCGAGCAGGAGCTGGGCGAGCTCGACATGGCCTCTCGACTCGGAGGACGCGCAATGGAGCGGCGTCCGCCCACTCTGGTCCTGGGCGGCCACATTGGCGCTGTGCTCGAGCAGGAGCTGGGCGAGCTCGACATCGCCACTCGAGGACGCGCAATGGAGCGGCGTCCGCCCTTCCTGGTCCTGGGCGGCCACATCGGCGTCATGCTCAAGGAGGAGTCGCGCGAGCTCGACATGTCTCTCTCGTGATACTAGATGCAAAGGCGTTGAATTGTCTTTGAAGCTCTGAGAATTCACATCCTGTGGATATTCGATGGCCAAAAGTTTTACAACGTCATGCAGGCCGCAAAAAGCCGCGTAATGTAGAGGAGTTCCATGTGGCGGTGACGGCACTTTGGCTGGTTCGTTTTCGAGTTGATCCCAGGGATGTTCTGTTGGGTCACATATCCAAAGCCAAACCGCAAGGTGATGTTTCCTTTTGTCAAACAGCAGCGTCGTTCCTTTTTCTGCGTTTTGAAACACGCCCTCGAAACGGGCATGCTCAAACCAGTGCTCAGCGGAGTACTTAGAGAGAGAAAACCTGATCAGACTGTCTCTCGTAACGTTTTTATCCAGGTGCAAAAGGATACCCAGACACGCTTGGGCGAGGAGGGTATGAGCGGATGTCATTGAAATGTGATACCGGTTGGAGATAATGTCACTTTTTTCAGCAAACCGGGAGGAGGTCAAGAACTCCCTGACGGAGAAGTGGGAAAATTCTACAACTTGGGTATTCCTGGTGTCGACAATGGAAACCAATGTGGAGCACGTAGATAGTACCGCCTTTACAGGAAACTTTACCCGCCAATCCTCGCGATACTTTGGAATTGGTCCGGCCTTGAAATCTAATGCGAGGATGTCCGCCAGTTCGTCAACTCGAAGCGGCCGGGAAGATACGGAGATGCATTGCAGGAGCCGTTGGGCAGTTTCCCATCTTGTGTTGTCGATTGCTCGCAAGATGCGTTCATACGTCCCGTCAAGCGTGTCGGGCAATTCATTCAGAGCATGTTCGATATCCCTTGGGAGACAGTGAGCGAGGTGATCGAGTTGACAACGCACATATTGGAACCTACGATAAGTACGAGTGAGAATCGTGAAGTGATAGAGGATAAATGTCTTACATGCCGTCTGCTTTTTTTGTCAAGGTATCAATCACAAGCTTCTTGTGTTCCGAACTCCAATCTTGCATGTTTTTATTCGTGTTAACGATTGACTCGATAAATTTCTTAATGTCCTCTTTTTGTCCACGCTCGTCGTGTAAGGAAACAGAACGGAAACTCAGTGGATCAAGGATAGCCTTGATGTCGGCCTCGGGTCGGCTAGTGACACATATCCGTAGATTTGGGAATTGTGCCTCAATAAGGTCCTCTAACAGCGATAGAACTTCTTCGCGGGGAGAAGACAGGGAAGAGGTGCTTGGACATTCATCCAAGCCATCTATGATCAGGTAAACCGGCGGTGGTCCTGAGATCTTCAACAAGTCCCTTAGACACACCACAAGTTCATCGTCGCCGGGGCTTTGTACACCATTGCAGTGTGTCGAATGGAATGTGGAAAGGATATTATAGTAGGCATAGGACTGGTTGGAAAGTTGGAATAGAACTGATGAGAGTAACCCACGGAGGTCCTTCTTTTTGTCCTCTCTGAAATCGTAGTAATACATCGCGAGTGATGCGCGGCCAGCTTTACGAATATCCTCAATGTCCTTGATGATTGTGGAACTGGCCAATACCGTAAGTGTTCGAGGACAAAATTATCAAAGGACTGACGTACCAAATGACGCTCTTGCCAGCACCCGCTAAGAAATCGGAAAGCTATCAGTCTCCGCAGAAGAGTATACGATGGATAGTACACACGTTTCCCATGGATCCAGAGGAGTGAGCTGGGTCCTGATTCTTTCCATTTCGAGAGTATGGTGCCGTTGACAAACCACATTCCAGTCTCGCCATGCCGCGATGTACGACCGATGTTATAATTTTTCCACGGATCAGGGGGAGAAAGCCATTTTTGAATATCATCCCGCAACTTGTCACCTATCACACACTTTCAGCACATTCACTCAGTGACACGAAGGTTGTGCGATAACAGACATTTCGACTTATCAACAACGTTTGTCGTTTGATCTAGCGCTCAGTCAGACATGGATCCAACTCGTTGCCGCCCACAAGACATACCAAGAACTTTCTTGACACCGTCACTAGATGGCTTGTCGTCTAGAGAGAAGGGAATCCAGTAAACAGCGGACTACAAGCTAAATGCTTTCGCCCACCATTGATCAACCTCCTTCCGATCTCATCGACACGTTCGAGGAGCTGAGCTGTAGTATTCCGAGACTCTTCTTGCAAAAGTCTGTCTAATTTCACCCGGGCCGCCTTGATGTCCTTTACCGCGAAGTAATTCCTTACCAATTTGACTGCGTCGCACTGAGTAAGGTAACACGTCCAAGAGAAAGAACTCACGGGATCGTCGCCGCTTGAGCTTTCGGGTCACTAGACCGAGGATGGAAATTAGCTCCACGATCAAGCTGACCAGGATCTTGTCGATTGTGGGAGTAGATGAGATGTCTGTATATACTCTGAGACGATCGACGAAGCGTTCGATAGATTCGAGTAAATCGGCAAGCACGTCGTAGCTCGATATCACGCCATTTGCCACCTGGTTTACTTGGATGTCACAATGATGCCTATGCATGAACTAGAGATTAGAGAACGGCACATACATCTAGTAGTATACCGAGACCAACATGTATTGCCTTCACAGGTGGGAATAATGTCTTAAAAATGGTAAGGGATGAATGTAAACTACGCCATCGGTGCTTGTGACATACCCGACTGATGGCGTCAGCGAGGGTGGCAGCGTCGGAAAGTCGGGTTAATATTGATACAATAGCCTTGATCGCCTTCATCATTCGACCCCTTTCTCGAACATCATTAAAGGCCCGTGCTCGGCCTTCCAGCAGGTCGGCAATGTCGTCAAGTGTGTGGCAACTCTGGAGATCCACGGCGATTGGATGTTGATCCAATGTGATGCCCGTCTTTGTCTCGTAAGCCTGCAAGGCAGACTCGAAAAGCGCTTGGAAACGAGAGGACCCCAACTGTTCGGCCATCTCACGCGTAGAAGAAAAATGAGATATGCAGGGAGAGGTAGGTTGGCTAGGACGAAATGACGGCGAGATAGCGGGACGTGGTATAGGCAGAGGGTTGGCGCGACGGGAATTGCATGGATTATGTACAGTGTGCGCAGAGACGCAGGGTGATTACTTGAAATAGATCGGCCTTTGTTGGGGTTGAGTGCTGGAATCTGGTTGTTGCACAAGTGGGCAGATGGTCGAACATTGTAGTGATTATGCAACGATCAAGATGCCGGAGGCCTGGAAGCCCAAAGCCCCAACGTTGAGTAGTGGGAAGGGCGTTGGGTTCAGAATCAAGAATCGGAATTTTTCTTGTGCGACGAACTTGGAAGGTGGACAGCACGGGGAGTTGAAGGTATACTCGTGGCGGTAGCGACTTCTGGGAGGATGGAATAACTGTGCTTGAACGGGGTGTTCATTCCCATCGCAACTACTTGAAGCATCTTTGAAACTTGAAGCTTGAAGGTTATAACTATCGAGCGTCGATGATTCCGATTTGTTCATATTTTACAGCCTCCTCCCAAACAGCACTGGCATGCGTTCCATCCCCAAGAAATGGACAATCCACATCGAATACTTCACGAAAAGCAAGTTGTGCTCCACATACACGAATGGACCCTCAAAATAGACTGTAATCACAACACGAGGACAAGATGGGAAGGAAATAGACGACGGCGACGGCCCAAGCCCACCTCGGGCCTTTCCGAATTCCACAGCCGACGGAACGGTGGGGGTCGCCGGCCTGTTCCCATCGCTTCTCCTCGACCATACATTCACCTCTTGCGACGTCCGTGTGTGGCGTGTGTGCCACACGTTCGTAATGAACAACACAGCCAGTAACAGTGGCAGAAAAACCCCCACCAGGCAATCATCGGGCTCCATTCCTACCGCCGGCCCCCTTCCTCCAGGCACCGTCCTCGGACCAGACGGCAAACCCTGCAAAATCTGCACCTCCTTCCGGAACTGGAAACCACCCACGCCAGCGTCAACGTTAACTAAGACCAAGTCAACGACGACACCGGGGACGACGAGTAAGAAAAGTGGTGAGGGCCAGAGCGACGCGGCGCATGCTGTCGCGTCCGCCACCGCATTGGCCGCGTCTGCAGCTGCGGCGACGACAATGACGAGAGCGGACTATTGCCCTCCGGACGTCGAGTCTCTCGGCCGCGCGACCTGGACATTCCTTCACACTACGGCTGCATATTACCCCGAGAAGCCGACGCCGACGCAGCGCGCACATATGCTGCAGCTCCTGCACGCGCTCCCGCAGCTATACCCGTGCTCGCACTGTGCGAACGATCTTGGCGCGCGCATGCGCAGTCGCCCGCCAGACGTCCGTTCGCGTGGGGCACTCTCGGCGTGGCTTTGCGCGACGCACAACGATGTCAATGTGTCGCTTGGCAAGCCGACGTTTGACTGTTCGCGCGTCGATGAGAGGTGGAGGGATGGACCTAGCGATGGGAGTTGTGATTAGGCCTGGGGATTGACCAGACTTTTGTGTATAGTATATAAGACCTCTCTCTCTCAACTCAGTAGCACTCACCGCTTTGCCTGCATGTATCCTGACATAGATTAGAAACAATCACCACTCTCTGCATCGTATGGTTCATCTGTACGCCCTGAAGATCCCACGCAAAAAAGAACAAAGTCCTCTTGCGATTATCACGCATCCGTATCTACTTTTATCGTCTACCGTTGCAAACTAGACCACCCGGCACAATCCACGTATACGCCAACTGACGTGCTACCACGGATTCTCATTCATATGTCATAATCTCTCATAACCAACTGAAATAGGCATTGTCGGGAAGGCGCACGATCCCTCACACCATTGTTTTGTCGTGTCTTTGTGCCCTGCATGAGGTACAGTACGGAGAAGGCCTCGAGTCGTCATCAGTGGTGTGGTATATTGCCGGGTCTATGACAACGCCTGCAGCGACAACAAGCGATATTATTCTGCAATCAGCAAGATTCCCTCTAGCGCTCGGACAGGGTTCTTTTTGTCAACTTTAGGAGCTTATTCTACGCGCAAAAAGGTAGCAGGTAGTAGAATCCTCGCAGTCGTCTGACGTGGTCCGGTCGCTGTATAATAGACGACCGACCAAGTAGGTGGTAGTATGTCGGTGTGCGAGATGAATGCCTTTTGTTCTTCTGTTTAATGCGACCCGAATGTACTTCGTTGTATGAAGGCTGACCGTGTCTTGAGGAGATCTGGTGGTTGAGAGGCCGGAAATTCCCGCGTTTATTGTCGTCAATTACTTGACGCCCACACCGATGGTTAGAGCGCCCGCAAATACATGAACCCGTTCGAGAGCAACGCCGCGTTAAATATGCAAGGCCAATATCGTTCCCTAAATACCCACAAGTACTCCGTCATCCTCCCCACCTACAAGGAGCGCAAAAACCTCCCTCTCATCGTATGGCTGCTCGCCAAGACTTTCAGCGAAAAGTGCGTGTGTCCAGCTTTCTCCTTTGGCCTGAAGTTGCGCTGTGAGCACCCGCTGACGTGTGTGGTGTAAGTATGTAGTGACCTGTCCTGGGAGATCATTGTCGTCGATGATAATAGTCCGGATGGTACTCAAGAGGTTGCAAGGCAGCTGGCTGCCACGTATGGCGAGGACAAGATCGTTCTTAAACCGCGCGCAGGCAAGCTCGGCCTCGGGTACGCCTTTCGTTCACTGATTCTCTAGCACATCCCCACTTACCTCTGACGATTGCTCGACTTCGCATAGGACCGCGTACATACATGGCCTCAATTTTTGTACGGGAGATTTTGTGATCATCATGGATGCCGACTTGTCTCACCACGTACGTCGATGTTGCCACCACGTCATCTCTCCTCGACCCGACTTACCCTTCTACCAAAGCCAAAATTTATACCCCAATTTATCCGGTCAGTCCCAGTTCTTCTAGGCATATAGACCTTTCTCCTTCTGATCGACGCGTTACAGTCTACAACAAGCTCACAACCTCGACATCGTCACTGGCACGCGCTACCGCAACACGTCTAGCCCTCCCATGCCCGGCACGGCCCCCGGTGGTGTCCACGGGTGGGACCTCAAACGCAAGCTCGTCTCCCGCGGCGCCAACTTCCTCGCAGACACCGTGCTCAATCCCGGTGTAAGCGACCTCACGGGCTCGTTTCGCTTGTACAAAACCTCGGTGCTGAGACACATCATCACGCTCACCATCTCGCGCGGTTACGTCTTCCAGATGGAGATGATGGTGCGTGCTCGTGCGCTCGGATACACCGTCGGCGAGGTGCCCATCACGTTCGTGGATCGCATCTTCGGAGAGAGTAATTTGGATGCGGGAGAGGTGGTCCAATATGCCAAGGGAGTCTGGTCACTGTTCACAACAGTGTGATCGATTGCTTGCCCTGACTTATTGTACTGTTGTAGTTACCACGCTGTTTTCTTGGGAATATGGAATACCACTCAGACACCGGAAGGCGACATAATGTAATACGATAATAAAAACGCCCTTTTCGCGGGGCCTAGCATGACTCTAGCGTGGCCGTTCCCCACCTACAATCGTGGTGTCAACAACAAAATGACCCCCTCTACGCCGTACTCATTAGGAATGAGAATTACCAAAAGGCACATTGATGTGTCTAGCTCGCGCGGAAAATAAGAAAAAGCTGAGTATCAAACGTCCGCACCACCCCTTGTAACTTCTCTTCTTCTCGTTGTGTATTTCTTTTCTCTACCGTCTTAGTCAAAGACCGAAGGTCCTGGCTCCACCGAACGCTCGTAGTCTTATCAATATTACTACTAAACACGCAAGTCGTGAAGTATGAGTAAGGTATCGCGATATTTTCATAGTACGAAGAACCATCGCCGAAAGCCCTGCTTAACCTACATGATGAATGGTATAATAAAGTCCTTCTGGACCCTGTTCCTACGTTCTGTAAGGCTTTCTTGGATATATGAATGCCTAGAAGAACGTACCTTAACTGAAATCCCAACTATCCACTCCCTATCCGCCACGACTCCTATGTAATCAAGATTCTTTGCCACAAGCTCACGATATGGCAAGCGAGTTTCGAGTTTGCCCATCTTCCAGTGTTCGCCGAACACCTCGATTGACTTGACCACCGGCGGCCCAAAGAGTGACTTGGGCTGCTCCTCCTCTTCCTCCGACACAAAACCCGCGCACCGCGCACGCAGCATGTCATAGTCGCGTATCACCAGCGGCGAGGAGCCCGTAATCCAAAAGGGACCCGCCGGCTTAGGCAACCTGGCTCCGTGGTTGTTGAGAGCGATGCGCGACGCGGCGGGGCCCCAATCCGCCCAAGGGACGGCTCGTGTCACGTGGTCTCCACCGCCATCAACACTGTCGTCGGGGTCTTCGGAGGTCGAGGTCGGAGCGACCACAGAGAGCAGCGCCGGCACGCTGAGGGTCATCCAGCAGCTGGGCAGCACGCGGACGCTGGCTGTCCGCATTTCGTGCTCGATGAGGAGGCCGATCGTGCTGACTTTGGAGGAGCGGAAGGGAACGATGCGCTTTCGTGCGGGTAAGGGTTGCGCACCGCGGCCGCTGCGTGGTGCGGTGGGGACCCATTCCTTGTCGACGGTGGAGACGATGACGAACGCGTAAGGCTCTAACGCAGGTAACTCGAGGGAGCACACGGTTTGTAGTCGAGGTAGCTCTTGAGGGTCAGAGGAGGGGAGCTCGAGCTTGCAGATTTCCAGGCTGTTCCGAGTGCAGTTGGCCAGCATTATCAGGCTGCCATCGATGTCGACCAGTCTCGGCACCCACAACGGCGTCCATCTGTTTGTCAACTCGATCTCACGAAGCTGTGGAGAAAAGAGAGGGAAGAGGAAAGTTTTTTTTAGTGAGTAGGGGGTATAGAAAGAGAGATTACGTGGCAGCGGTTGGGTAACACTCACGAGGGTCACCGTGCCTGATTTCCATGAAACGAGGTAGAAGCAGCAGACATCCCGTCCGGACATCACTGTAGTCAGGACATAATCTCCCAGGACCTCCACTGCGGCGTATGCCACGTCAAGGACGACATCCGAGGGGAGCGCCACGGTGGGCTTGGATGAAAGGGGATGGAGAGCGCCTGTCGTAAATTCGAGGAACGTAAGGTTGACAAGCAAGCCGAGCTGGGTCCTGCCAAGGATTTAGGTGTTACATCCAAAGGTAGTATAAGATGGTACGATACCTGAGAACTATGGCCAAGTTATGGTCCACGGCGAACGCGACACACAGGGGAAAACGGATATCCTCCTTCAAAATATTGACCCAACATAGCTCTTCGTTCGGGCATGCGGAAAGGAGGTCCACGTATCCGTATTGTAGCATCCCCGCGATCCTGTTGTAGATCAAATAGCCGTCTTGAAGAAAATGACGTTGGTGGATGCTGGCCGCAAATTCGTGCGAAACTTTGAGCTGCAGATTATTCCACGACTTCTCGTGACATCGTAGTAGCTCGAGGCGGTCGGAAAATGGGCGGTCGGGAGGCAGGAGGTCGTCGACGCCATTGATGTGGATACGGACCACGTACTGGAGGTGCGCGCTTTTGGCGACGATACCCCGGATCCTGTGGCAGGTCCTTTGGACTGCGCACAGTTCTACGGCGGGGAGGTAAGAGAGAATGAGGATGAGCAGCTCGGTTGGGAGGGCGAGGAGGGTCGTCGTACAGGGCTCGAGCGACATACCGTGCTGCCCAGTGCCCAGTGGGAATGGGCCCCCAAACGGTTGATGCTGTAGTCACGGTTCCGGCACAATTTGACAGGCGTATGGCAGTGCAGTGTGATCGATGATCTCAGTACGTTCTTATACTGTTCTTGTACTTTCATTATTGTATCGCCAACTCGTCACAAAGGTAGATCTCCCCTACAGCACCGCAAAGCTTGTAAATCTCTTTAACGGTAATTGGCAAATTCTCGTGTCATCTGGCATGCTCAGGTATCTTAGCGCCCACGACACCTTTCTCATTTATACTACTGTACCGGAAACGATTAGGAGATGCGCAGCTCATGCATGAAGAACACATCAAAATGACCGATTTTATGAGTACACTAGACTGATAACGGCAGCAGTTTCTTTCAATCCTGAGGCCTGAGGCTTTACGACGCATGAGGATTCGGAGATACTGAGGTAACACTACCTCACCAAGAACGACATATGTCCGCATTCCGACTGATAATGAAGTACTAGGAAGCTTCACTCGTCCAAAGTGAATAGCATGCGAAAGCCCGGGCTATGGAAATGGCAATGGCAAATCTGGAACCACTAGTCGATCATTGTGGATTCGATGTCGTCATTGCTCTTTTGGTCTCTTCATCGCCACGGTGGTGATTGAATTCGGAAGGCCGCTCACCCACCTCGACCAGATACTCGGATACTAGAACCACCCATACGTCCCTACCTTTGTCGTCATCCCTCCGATAATACAGTTAAACATCTCATAGTCAGGCAGGATCTCGGCATTGTGTACGTTCGGGACTGTCTCAGTGCTGTGTTGTAGTGGCGCAGAGCAGATATAAGTTGTACAATTAAAAAACAATGGCTTCTGTTTAGGCCAGAGGTCGTTTAAAGCATAGAACCGGAGTACAGAGTATACAGACTTGGACGTTGGCGCTGAGGTGGAGCCAAGAGCGCCGTTATGGCACCACCCCGCTCTCTGCCTTAGGCTGAGTGGACTCAACACTACGTCTATTCGGGTCCGGTCAATGTGACAAGACCCTGATATGCGACCGAGGCTACTATGACCAACGACGACCTAATGTGTTTCTACGCCCATGAGGGTGGACCTCGTAACGTTTGCAGTCGCTTTGAATACCCTGCGACGGTGTTAATTTAACCTACGTGATACACAGTAACACAAACACCCTGTTGGCGTATATGATCAGGCTCAGACCAGAATGGCAGAAGTATGTGGTTTCAGATATCACGTACCTGGTTTACATAGGCAATCCCAACGAACCACTCCCTATCCGCGACGATATATACAAAACGGTTCAAATCTCGACAAATTTCGTTCGGGATATCGTCATATGGGAGGTATGTCTCGATCCCATGTGTCTCCCAATGTTCGCTGTACACTTCTCTTTCATAATGTAAGGCTCGATGAGGATCCACCTTCGACTGCGCGTATCGCACTCGGAGCGGGTCATAGTCGCGTACGACCGACGGTTCAGAGTTTGTCAGCCAAAAAGGGCCAGCTGGTACTTGCCATGTGTTTTGGATTACGTGTGTACAGGAAGGCCCCCAGTCCAGCCAAGGCACATTGGGCACGTCAGGGCAAATGGCTGAGAGGAGGGCCGCGACACTGATGATCATAGTACAATCAAATAGACCAACTTCATGACCTCCGTAACGGAGGACGAGCCTTATCGTCGTGACTGTGGAAGAGTAGAAAGGAAGGCCGTGATGTCCCTGAGAAAAGCCAGATCGTCTGCGACTCTTCGACGTCGGGATCCACTCCTTTATGAAATCGTCGTTGACAATTTCAACCCAAGAACCTGATACCAATGTCGGAAATTCAAGGAAGCACAGACTTTGTAGGTGAGGGTCGGGGGGTGAGGCGTCAAGTTTATAAATTTCGAGGCCATTAGTACTATCTCTGACCTTGAAGACTGCAATCAAACTGCTGCTGATACGCACAAGTTTGAGTCCCCTATTCTCCAGCGTTGCCCCCGTGTCTGGTAACTTGCAATGGTTCAGGGGTCTGAGATGAGACAAAAATTTGCTGTAACCACTCACAAGTGTCACGGTCCCTGTTTTCCACGAGACTAGGTACAAGACGGAATCGGATCCAGAGCTGGGTGACAAAAGTATCAAGAAGAAATCTCCTAGAACTTCTATGGAGTCCCAGGCAAAGTAAAAGTCCTCAGACAGCGGGAGTGACACGATCTGTTTTGATGCGAGGGGATGAGGCGTGCCTGTCGTGAATTCAAAGAAGGCACACTGGGCCAGGTCATTGTATTGATTTCTGTGACTCATCAAGTTTGTACTGAAGATGGAATTGAAATGGACACAAACCTTACGATTATTACCAAGTTATGATCTACATCATATGCGACCACGCTTGGTGAGGGAATGAAGAAACGGCGACTGTTGTCCACTGGGATGGTAATGTGGACCCAGTGTAATCCATTGTCCGGAGAGAAAGAGTAGAGGTCGATATATCCATATCGGTACCCGTCCTCTTCTATCGCATCGTAGATCAAATAGCCGTCTTGAAGGGCGAACCAAACAGGAAGGGGTAAATTGGCAGAACACTGAGTAAGAAATTTGAATTTAAGCGCCTTCCACGACTGCTCATAGCGTTGCAAAAGTTCGAGACGCTTGGAGTATGGGATATCGGGAGGAAAACTGTCATCAACGCCATTGACCTGAAGACAAAGGATGTATTGAAGGTATGTGGTACCAGTGACAATGCCACGGACGGTGCGGCATGTACGCTGTATGGTGATCAGGTCCGTGGCCGGAAGGTAGGAAAAGATCTCGATGAGCACTTCTGTGGAAAGGTCGAGAAGGGAGGAAGACAGTGGCATGCTGATGGCAGCAGCAATCGATTCGATGGTAATAGGATTGTCGTTGCGCTTTTCAACCGTATCTGGCCACCGATATGCAGTATGATACCGTAGTCATGAGGGAGACCGATTTGGTTAGCACTTGGCGCTTACTCTCACCTATATCCGTACCAATCAAGATTATCGTAATACCATCATGACGACCTGTTCGCTTCAAAACGGCTCTACCTTCTGCCGCTAGCTTCGGAGGCTGGGACTCCTCATGAACCCTTTCCGCTGCTTCTGAATGCGGCCGCTGGATAGGGCTGACAATTGGGCCCGAAAATGACACACCGTACCCAGTCTTCTGGCATAGCTCTGATGCAGTGACCCACCTGTTCCTCTCACTGAGGCTTTTAGGGATCCAGAATTAATCATACCCCACACCTTCCCACTCTCCGTCCTCAGTAGTCTCTTGTGTCTTGAGGTTGCGCCATGCTGACATCGTGCTACCATGTCGTTTCTTGCTCCATCCCTTGACCCAAGGCGGTCTTCCGGTGCAATGGTTACCGTCGATTTTGTTGCGCTCACGCGTGGTGGGCCTCCGTGTCCGCCTAGACGATCAGACAATACAGCAAGGTTCATACAAGTCTCGCATCTGCAATGCGAGATCGAGATTCAGGCTCACGACGTCAATTGGCCACACACCCCATACCAACGCAGTGGTGGACTTTCATGGCTGGGTTACTCTGGGGGACTTACGGTAGTAGCAGTCCTACAATACATTGTTTCACGACTAAGGCACGTTTCCTGGCCGGGTACTGGGTATGCTGGCGTTTAACCTACATGATACACGGTGACAGAAATTCCCGCTTCCTGTCTCTATCTCCGCCTGTAGTCAGACTCCCATCGGGATGGTAGACACTAAACCCACGTACTCTAGGATCTGCCACCCTGACGACCCACTCTCTGTTCGCTATCATCTGTGACCCATAGATACCGCGGAAGCTCTGATCTTTTGTCACAAGGTTACGATATGGCAGGTTTGTCCTGATGCTGTGCTCTTCCCGGAGCTTGCCACCAAACACCCCTCTCACGTGGAACACTTGTGGACTAGTTTGTGGTGATATCTTCTTCCCCGCCATTGTGTGAGTGTACCTTGTGCACCCTAAGTCATATTGCCGGAACACCAGCGGTGAGAGCCTTGTGACCCAGAAAGGACCAGCTGGCCTGGGCGGGGTTCCTTCAAACCAATGCGTGCCGGAAGGGCCCCAGTCCACCCACGGCACGTTGCGCACGCCACTTCGAATGGCCGAGAGGAGCGCCTCGACGCTGACAACCACCGTACATTTGTATGGATATCTAGACGTTTCTGGTGACGTGCCATAATCGAGGAGAAGTGCTATCGTGCGGATTGTAGAGGTGTAGAAGGGAATATGACATCCGCGGGAGGGCCTGGATCGTGCGTAGTCCTTTGAGGTCGGAACCCACTCCGTAAGAACATCAGACAAGACACCAAAGACGCCTGCCATCGACGGTGGTAACTCCAGGAAGCATACCGTCTTAAGGCGTGGCCCCGTGGGTTGGACCTCAAGCTTACAGACCTCCAGACGGCCCATGCTGTCCGATTTCTTCATCATTGTCAACACATTATTCTCGATGAATAAGGGCTTCAACTCTCCAAACCCCAGCACTGTCGTCCCCATTGCTAATAAATCACGAAGCTTCAGAGATCTACCTGAGTCAGGGATGAGCAGATACTTGATGAGGCCACTCACAAGTGTTACTGTCCCTGTCTTCCACGAGACTAGATAGAAGGCGGCTTCGTGGCTAGGATGCCACACTGATGCCAAGATGTGATCTCCCACAACTGCTGCGCTTACATAGGTGACGTCATATCGGTAAAGCGGCGGAAGCGACACAATGTGTATTGACGAAAGTGGATGAGGTGCGCCAGTCGTAAATTCGAGAAAGGAAAGCCGTGTTCGGACACCACCGACGTCTCGCTGTTCGCTGTAACTCGTCAGGTTTTAAACTCAAGATAGGATTAAAAAGGACACAAAACCTGATAGCTATCACTAAGTCATGATCCACCGCAAATGCAGGTAAATGACTACTGTCCACTGTTACGTTAGCCCAACGTATTTCCTCGTTCTGAGCAGCAGCGCAAAGATCGATATATCCGTATTGCAACGTGTTTGCCATGAGGCGTTCGTAAATCAAATAACTGCCTTGAAGAGTAAAATGATCGGGGTAGGGTATGCCGATAACACATTGAGTAAATAAGTTGAATTGTAGGCCATTCCATGATTTTTCATGACGTCGCAGAAGTTCAAGACGTTCAGAGTGTGGGAAATCAGGAGGTAGGAAGTCGCTAACACCATTGATGTGGGCACGCATGATGTACTGGAGGTATGCGGTGCCAGTGATGATGTCACGAATCGTGTGGCATGTCCACTTCACAGAGAAGAGATCCACAACGGGGAGGTAAGCCAAGATCTTGATGAGCAATTCGGTAGAGAGATCGAGAAGAGTGCGGGTCGGGCATGTAGAGATGATATCAGCGACTTGATTCACTGGCGTTCGTTTGCTTTCGCGATTTGAGTGCTTTTCAGCCATTGATACTAGTGAGAAAGGATGTCGTCCTCGTGTCCAAGTTGCGCAGTCCTTGTCCCTGATTATTTTCGTACACCAAGCGCCGGTCGATATGATGAGTATCATATCATACTAATCGAACGCGAACGCAATTCAATTTAACGGACCGCGGAGGCGCCAATCCCGGGCCGTCAATCGCCAAGGCCTCAGACCTGGCCAAAACAGGTGGGGGATTCGGCGAGTGTCCGAGTCCGCGTTGCCATCACGGCTGACAGCGCCCCATTCAAATTACAATACGTGAATTACGGCTCTACCTCGAATACTGTCGCTGTCCCGGGTCGAATGCGCACGGACAGTGCCCGAAGATACACGACACGGGGGCTCACACCCAGACCTCTAGTCGGCTTCCGAGTCCACCCGTCATTGAGAGCCTGCTTCAAAATACCACGGAGTACTCTCTATGCTTTCACTGTAGCCCCCGCAATCCATTAAATTGTCACAAGAATAATTGGAATAGCACTGGTACTATCCTCGACTTGTATTGTTTCTCCTATAGACGTGTGGACGAGCTTCTCATCGCACCGGCCACAAATTGAATTTTTTTCAATGTCCAGATTGCTGACCGACCTCTTTAGCTCGACTTGGTTCAGAATAAAAGCGCGTATTCGAGAGATAATGTTGGTCTCGGCAGCCAATATACTTTCAAACCTTCTTAAAGGTGATTGAGTTTGGAATATGGGGTTGCTGCGTTACTGATTTAGGACAAGCAGCGCAAGCTCCGGTCACTGATCAGCGGTCCTGCCCGACTTTGACTTGTGGAGCACTTATAAACGTCATACGGTCTGGCGACCCACTGGCAAGGGGTTAGAATGGCTCTTGAAGACTATTGGCAGGGCCATCGTAATAGGCCGTTACGACCGCCTGCAGTAAACCTGCCTTGTAATTGGCATTGCCTCATGCCCCTTGGGCACGTTAAGACCTCTTTAAGGAGCTGGAGGCGATGTTAATGTCACTATGTTATATTTACGGCTCAGCCACGTTTTACGAGTCTCTGTCTTTACACATTACAGTTTATGATAGCATCTAATCAACGTGATATACTGTGATAGAAATACCCCCATCCTGTAGGCACGTAGGATCAACCAAAAGATTCAAATTGGTGTATACAAAACGGACGTACCACCTCCAGTATGCCAACAATCCACTCCCTATCCGCCATGATCCGCATGAAATGGCTTAAGTCCAAATCATTCGCCACTACGTCGCGATATGGAAGGCATGTCTCGATGCTCTTAGACTCCCAGTACCTGCCAGGCACTTTCGTCGAAAACACCAACGGCTGGGATTGCAACGGTGGTGTCTCCACAGTCGGCTCACTGTACCGCATGCGCATTGGGCCATAGTCTCGTACGATCAGTGGTGAGAGGTTTGTGATCCAGGACGGGCCCGCCATTTCAATCGGGGTACTACTTTCAAATAGGTTTGTGCTAGAAGGGCCCCAGTCCACCCACGGCACGTAGCGCACACCAGTGCGTATGACAGAAAGGAGTGTCTGGACGCTGATAACCATGACAAATCGATGTGAACTGCGATGCCCATCACATGATACGCTATGATAATAGAGAGGAAGCGCTATGGTGCCGACTGCAGAGGAGTAGAAGGGGACATGGAGTCTCCGGGAGGGCCTGGATCGTACATGATCCTTCGAGGTCGGGACCCACTCCATAAGAATCTCAGATAAGACCGCATAAGCCCCGGAACTTAATGGCGGTAGCTCGAGGATGCATACTGTCCGTAAGCATGGGCCTGGGGGGGAGATCTCAAGTTCACAGACCACTAGATGGTTCCCTGCGTCCATCGTTAGTGTGAACATGGTATCTTCGATTATTAATGGCTTGAACCTTCCAGATTGTAGTGCCGTCGCATGGGTGGTGATTGGCGGAGCTTCAGTTATCTATTCGAGTCAAGGATGAGACAAGGTCACAGGATCTGCTGAACATACTTACAAGGGCAATGGTTCCTGTCTTCCACGACACTAGATAGAAGGACATACTATTACTGGGATTCTGCACTAATACCAAGATATGATCTCCAAGGACTTCCGCACTCGCATATGTGAAATAATATCCACAAAGTGGTGGAAGGGAAACAGTATGAATTGATGGGAGAGGATGGAGCCCGCCCGTCGTGAATTCAAGGAAGGTAAGATTTACTCGGACAGAAGCAGCCTGAAACTGAGAGTCCGATTGTTGGCTGTGACCCGTCAGCTTTTATGCTCAGAATGAGATTGGGAAGGATACGAACCTGATTGCCACCACCAAGTCATGGTCTGGTGCAAATGTGGCCTTATATGGAAGGGGAAGCCGACTCTTGTCCATTGTGATGTGTATCCAACGAGGTTCCTCGTTCAGGGCACCAGAGCAAAGGTCCGTATATCCATATTGCGGTGTACTTTCCATGAGGCTTTCGTAAATCAGATAACCATCTCGAATAATAAAATCATCAGGATAAGGTATGTTGATAACACACTCGGTAAACAACTTGAATCGCAGGGCTTTCCGTGACTGTTCATGCCGTTGCAGAAGTGCGAGACGTTCGGAGCACGGGAAATCGGAAGGTAAGAAGTCACCGACGCCATGTATGTGGATACGTAGGGTGTATTGAAGACGCGCTGTACTAACGATTATGTCATGGATTGTGCGACATGTGCGCTGGATAGAGAAAAGGTCTGTGGCAGGAAGGTGAGACAGAATCTCGACAATCAGTTCGATGGAAAGATTGAGAAGAGTGTAAGATAGAGGCATGGTCGCAGCAGCCATAGAATTGATGGTAATTGGGCTGTGATTGTGCTTTTATATCAATGCAGTCATGGGAGTGTCGACCACATTGGTGCCCTGGGAGTTTGGGACAGTCGGCGCAAACCTCTAAGCCTAAGCCAGATATGACTCGGAAGCGCTTCGATCCTTTATACGGCATAACTTTATATCTCAAAAATAATTATGTCACATAGTCTAGCCTCAAGACGTATGCGTATAAATGATGCACTGACACATAGTCCCGTATCAAATATCAATGGTACTGGCTGACAACTCTTCGGAGATATGATACTTATAGTATCTGTATTGCGGCATCCTCCGGGGGGTCATGTAAATCCCAAGGGGCCCTCGGTCCGCGATTCCGTGACCGGAGGGTAGATAGGTAGTCCCTCCTGAGGTCGTGATATGAAAAAAGTCAACCGCCTCGGAACCCCCCAGAATTGAACGTTTGAGCTCCGCTCGTAGTCCTGATGGCCGATCAGTTCATTGGCAATCAACATAGCTCCGAAAATCTCCCTGATTTTCGATATAAATTTCAATCTCTTCTCGGTTAGATAAGATACTACGGTCTTAATACCATAAGGACATACCTACATATTGTAGGTTGACATAGTAAGGCCGCCCAATTTCGCCAGTGCATGATCGGCACTAGTTTAGCGTCCTACGTTCTCGCATACACTCAGACAATATTTTATTGTCGATCACCCTGAGGATCGGACCCTTTCGTTTAGAATGATGTTGTATATAATGTTGAATGTTGAGTAGGCCCCCGATTTTTTCCCTCAGTTCTCGTACCCTTTGTGCACTGTGACTGAGGTGAGGACCATAACTTACATGATTTACATCCCTTAACGTTCCCATATTTATATCATAGCAGTACATCTACTGTGTCTGTTACAGACTGATTTGCACACGCTCTTAAGCCCACTTGATTGCTACCTGCCCATTGACTATACCCAAAACTAAGCACTTCGACGCAATGGCAAGTGCGATAGAACCTGGACCAGAACAGGACAATCTTAGTGCCGTAAGTCGTTGAGCGTTTCTAGATCAGTACGTTGAGACATGTACCTTGCCGTTAGAGTTCCCAAGCAAGATCTCGCACAGGTCTTGCCATTATTGACGGCACAGTAACATGTGACGTCTGTTTTCAAAAGATCAAAGTGGGTAAGGGTGGACTCGCAAACTTCGAGACACAGCATAGACCCGGGATCAGCAAAGCATGCCAGCTTGCTCTCAAGAAGAAAAACGAAGCAGATGCGCACCAGAAATCACAGCGCCGCCTTCAAGCCTTCTTCACGAAGCAGGCTACCCCTCTTGTCCCACCCACAGTTCCTGTTGCACGCCGGGTCATTGCATATGCCATCGAACCAGCATCTACTGGCCCTCTCACTGCCGCAGATACATGTGATCGATCTTGCACTCCTAATGTGCATGTCAACAATTTACTGTCAAAGTTAGAAAGGGCAATTGGAAAGATCGCAGAGAGACTTCCTGATGCAACAGATGCAGACGAAATTGCTGTCTTTTGCCAGGATATTCCCACCAACATGGGTCAAGACGCCGCTTGGGAGTCTGTGCTGGATCCCCTCCTCAATCGCTTTCTGGGTTTTGGTCGATCTATTGAGAGTATCGCCGCAGCGTTACGGGGAGGGCAGAAGGGTTTAGATTCTATGGCACACTACATGCGAGAGTTTGTTGGAAAATATGATATCAATGCTGGACTTTTGGAGGGAAAGATGGAACGACTTATACAGGCTATTGAGATGCGGTGAGTTGGCTTTACACCACACAAAAATACACTCACATTTACCGGAAACCCTATCATGCAGTATGACCTCAAGTGCCACTCACAATGAGCGGGATGTCATAGTTCTATCGGACTCTGACGGTGAAGGAACTCCATCCAATCGGCCAAAACAAACTGTCAGCATCGCAAAGTGTCGATCTACAAAGGCACCTGTTAGCCCGTGCCCCGGATACAAACTCATCTTCCCCCCAGGCCAGCAGGCTCACACGTCGTACCCATATGGCCTTCACTCGGTCCTTCCCTTGCCCTGGGACTATGGCACGCGCCACAAAGATCTCTTCCTCTGGTCCCATTCATGCACAGGAAAGGCCGAAGGCAACTTGCCATGTGACAGATGCGAGGGATTGAGCCAGAACGACCAGCTTCGGAAGATAGTAGCAAGGTATACCTCTGGCTCTCACGAGAACACATCGCTCATGTACCATGGTGTTGGTGGCCTCATCGATATCGTGCATCGTAAGACCTCCAGTATTGACCACCTTCGTTTGTGTCGACTCAACGCTGTGAGGAAGCTGGTGCAACACGAAGGTGTTATCGACATACACAAGCAAATGCTTGTCGCTTTGTCGACACAACACATCCCCCGCATCGACCGCGTGCTCCGCGTGGGGTTCAGAAATGGAGCCGGCATCCACACAATGCTCGAGTTAGTCAAAAAGGCAGCAGAAGGGGTGTACCACCCGAAAAGCTTTGACGAGGAGGATGACATGCAAGCATTACTCTTCTTACGCCTGGGAGGCACACGCGTAGCCGATATCGCTCACCGTATTTTTGGGACCCCCTCAGTCGCCACCATCCGTATGCGCACAACTGTCCTGCAAATCCTCCCATCGCCGTCCTTCCCAACACGTGACGAAATCCAGCACAATATTGTAGCAACGTTTGAGTGCATGGTTGATATCCTTGGTACATCTGGGCAAGCATCCGGAACAAAACCACTTCATGCCATCCTCATGTTCGACGAATTGGCAGTAGAGAGGCGCCCACAATGGGACGATATGTCGAATAAGATCCTTGGGATTTGCCGGGAACATGGATGCGAGACGAGCCTCGAGTTTACAACTGAACAGGATTTAGAGATGGTTTGGGACGAGTTGGCAAGCGGGAAAATTCACTTGGCGCATGAGGTATGTTGTTGCGCGTTGACCATTTTTCCTATCGTGTTCAATGCCCTTGTAATCACTCTGGCCACTAATACATGATTTCGTTTTGTTTCGTAGGCCACAGTTGGTGCAATCGCAGTCTTGAGTCCATTGTTGAGACTCTACAGTGCCCGCCCTATTGTTCTTTCAGGAAGTTGCAAGCGCGAGGCAGCTGGCCAGCATGCGAAGTTGCTTGAATTGGTCCTCGACTCTGCGAATGCTAAGAGGGACTTGACCAATCTTCGAGTTATCTCCGTGGCCTCAGATGGCGAGTCTCGGCGAGGCAAGGCTTTGTCGAAGATGACATATGTTGCACCATTGTCTCCAACGTCGCCAATCTATGATTATCTGGTTCACTTGGAGCTCATGGATCTTTTTGTTGGACCAGATGACCTCACAGCTGACAAGGACTACAAACACGTATTCAAACGGCTTCGGAATACTTTGCTCCGGGAGAGCGGAAGCTGGGTACAAGGCGTCCACGTCACCAGTGGCCTAATTCGCAAGCACCTCCTTGACTCAGGTCGGACCAACTCGCATGTCAACTATGTCCTCAACCCTACAGACAAGCAGGACGTCGTACTTGCATACAACCTTCTTCACGATCTATGGAATCTTCCTTCTTGTGAACCAGGCTCCCACAATGAACTCTATGTTGCGGGGCGTGAAGCACTGCGCATCTATGGCGCCCTCAGTTATCATCTCATCTTTCCCTATATTTGTACGGAACTCTCACTCTCTGAACAACTCGAACATCTGAGTGCGGCTGCTCATCTTTTATTGGCCCTGTATGTTCACAATGATGTGAGGTCTCAGTTCATTCCCACCACACTTTTCGTCGACATTGGAATCATGATAAAGAATGTATATTTTTGTGTCGCCAAAGCGAAGGTTGACCACCCCAATGTGCCCTTCTTCCTTGTCTTGCTTGGTACCGATCGGCTTGAGACTCTATTTGGTATTCTTCGCACTATGGTAGGCAGTGACGCAAATATTGACATGCTACAACTGGCACTTCGTGTCACTGCGACAACAGAGGTGTCTAACATCCTGGCAAAGCATCCGGAGTGGGACAAGGGCCCACGCCGTCTCCGTCTTCCCTCTGTCTCCAAAGATATGGAGATTATTACAAAAGCCACCGATCACACAAGACCAGCTGCGTATTTGTGTCCCGACATGCTTTTCCCCTCAGGTGTAACTGTGGCAACACCATGGAAGCAAGGCCGACGCAATATGGAACGCAAGTACCCATGGATCGGGCCTGTCCTCCTCCATATCTCCAGAAACCCGAACACTTCCATCCTTGCGCCTTATGGATCAAGTCTTGTCAGTAACGCTCTTACAGATAGGGATGATGGAGACAACACGGATGAGATTCCATCATCATCCGACACGACACTGTTATCATGTTTACCTGACCTACTGGACCCCACAGCAGGCCTGCGTGATCTAGAAGACGTGGCAAGTGATGTGCTTTGGCGTAGCGATTCAAATAAGAGCCAAGGATCGTTCTCAAACACTGTACAGATAGGGGGAGTCCCGATGAACAAAAGTCGTGCACTTGCACATCATTTCCGCTATGCAACGATGGCAAGTTCAACTGATAGGCTCCGCCGCGTTGCCCAAGAAAGCCGATTCAAGCTTGGTGGTAGCTTCAGCTCCGAGTCTTCTGTCCTGGGGGATGTGCACACAGATGGACCCATGCTCTCACTTCTCCAGCCCATTGCAACTCTGATCTTTTGCGAGGAAAAGCTATTCATCTGTATTGCTGAAGTGAATGGCCTTTTTCTCGATTCTCGACCCGTTGATGACATCCCAGTCTCAATTCTCTCTGACAAACTCGCTTATGTCTCCTACCAAGGGCTGCGCTTAGTCCCAGCAAGTTATTCCGATGATCTAGGAGCCACACATGATTGGAGGTCTTCCGGTCTGTTACCCTTAGCAGCAAAAGTACCAGGCGCACTGGTACAACCCGTAAACCCTACAGTCTCCTCCCACATTCCACACGAGTCCTTCTTCCTGTTTGAGTCATCATGCCTGATGGCCATTGCAAGTAGCTTGCAGGATCGCATCGTTCGGGTACATCGTAAGGCCATTCCCCACATAAAGCCCACCGATGAATTTCCCTATCGAGAAGCACATGGTATGTATTCGTGTTACTTTGACTGGTATCTCTGATAGCTGAACATCTACAAGGGAAAGCTTGCTTCGTGCTCGAGGACATCGATACCAATGCAAAGATCCTCAACGACATCGGGTTGACATGTCCAAGATGTCAACCCTCAGTCTCATTCAACATGTCACTTCGTCAACGTGTCGTCGAGCATATTGGCTCACACATCCTTCATCGGGGAAAATCCCAATCCTCAAGCGAAGATAACACACTGATAGCACATGTGCAGGTTATTGATAAAACCGACAAGTGAGATATTGACGAAACAAGACAGGTAACACGAAAATAAACGCCACCAACCGTTGCGCCACACCGCATCACAGATTTTATTACGTTACCCAAATATCAAATAGGTATCTCTATCGCTGAAAGGATTAATGT
>QFEY01000593.1:27660-61307 GCA_003316435.1 Russula virescens | reverse complement strand
CCCATACCCACCCTACCCATACCCACATACCCACATGGGTTTGTAAACCCATGACATGCACTAGAAATTGCAAGGAGAATAAGAGTTGGCTGCAATCCCTCAGTGATAATCCGGATACGATGTGCATTGTGGCGACGAGAATATATACTACCAAAATGGCAGGTTGGATGTCGGCACTATCAGCAGAAAGGAATGTCAAGGAAAAATGGCGGGCTAGAAAAGATAGTGAAGATAAGCACATTGAGATCATGATTGTGTTCGCTATAATACTCACATGTGTCTACTTTCATGGCCAGACCAGGGTTAGTACGGGGTGGCATGGCGAGTGGTGTGGTTCGGGCAAGGCAGTTTTGCCATGCTCTATGCTTCAACTCTTCAAGCCTTGTCCACTCGCTCCGGAGTTCTTCAAGTAACTGGTCTTTTATGCTCCTACATCGTTTCAAGCCACCGCAATCAAGTTTCTCTGTTTCTATACAGAGATTTATGATCCCATCTTGATATTGCAGGAACTCGATATTTGTGGTCACAAGACTTTGCAAAGGAGGGGGAACAAGTGGGCTATCCTCCTTGGACAGCTTGCAAAAGACAAGACCATTGATCCTGATTTCGTTGAGTAACCTAGATCGAAAAATGGACAAACAGCTTTCTAAGTGGCTCACAAGCTCATCCTCTTGAGAAGTTCAGGCCATCGTATTGCTAGTGCCACCATGAGTACCGCCGGCTGAGCTCGACGCCACTGGGCTGTAAGAATCCATAGATTGGGGAATTGGAAAGGAGGGTGCTGAGTCTGGAGATGCATCCAAACTGCAGTTTTGATGGTGCATCAGATTGTACTCCAGGTGCTTGTCTTGCCTGCAGTGGTCTCGATATTCTTGTACTCCAAGCTGTTTCCCTCTAACCAAAATACCTCTCTTGTCCATTGTTTCCTTCTCAGCACATCCATAACTGGTGCATGTGCAGATTGGTTGCAACGTGGGTAGAGCCGAGGTTTAAGTTGCGTTCTCACTGTTCTCAGCCCATGATCGATTGATCGAGTGACCTCACGACCTTGCTCTGAGTCAAATCACTGGCAGCTGCGTACTCCTGGGCCACGATGGCGACAAATGCGCCCTAGTTCTTTCATATGATATCTTTGTACTTAGAGAGGAAACAGAGGAAACAGAGATAAATTGTAATAACTGAAAAGACTTGGAGACTCTTTCTCTTTCACTCCTCAGCCTGAGTCTCCTCTAGACCATATATGATTATCGGTGTAGCCCTTGGTTGCTGATCAGTATTCAGAAGGATCCATGTAGGGGTGGTTCAGGTGTCACTTAGTTGGAAGGCAAGGACACACTTCTTAAGCTTGGGATGGTGTACCTTTTTGTCTGGGCCAACCTTCGCCACAGTTAGGTACAAAAGAATGAAGGCTGTGTCTAGTCTTGCACCTGTTTCCACGAACAATTCTTCAACCCGCTTTCCATTACCAAGAGCCAAACTTGAAGGACCTGTGCCTTGTGTTTCTCGGAATAGAGCTGATTAATGAAGAGATCACTGAGCTCCAAATGCACAGACATGTGCAACAAAAGTGGCTTGCTGATGGCGGCTTTGTTCCACACTGTGAACCAGTATGTCTTGACCTTCTCTTTCCTTATCACCGCCGATGAACGAGGGATGTTTGCACCCTAGGCAAATGTGTTATATATTATGGTGTTTCAG
Organism: Russula virescens; assembly: GCA_003316435.1. NCBI lineage: Eukaryota > Fungi > Basidiomycota > Agaricomycetes > Russulales > Russulaceae > Russula > Russula virescens. Next base: position 59,609 of record QFEY01000593.1, on the reverse strand, counting down.
CCCATGCCAAACTCATGTTGGAAGAGCGGAGATACGCTAGAGTTGCTTCATCTTCTTCATCGTCCTCTCCTTGAGAGGAGGATGCAGGAGATTCTGTGCTGTCCTAGTCCACAAACGGTTTGAGAATTATACCGTAGATGTAACCATCATCCTTTACACACCTTTTCTAGGTTTTTTTTTTTTTTTTTTTTTAAGTGTGAAGATTTACGTGCAAAATTCTACTGAAGTACAATCTACACTACTTAGCAATAGTTCATATCAAAATCACAGACAGTATCAACCGTAGGCCGTAGAGACAGTCAGAGTAGAGAAAGTATTATAAATACACAACCAGTAACCGCACGATGATCCTGTACATAATCCAACCCTCCAACTCTCACCAGTAGGTGTGCACCAGTCCAAAGATCATGCTATTGCCAAGAGGGCATGTGACTTATGAGGAGGGAGACTTACCAAATGCCTAAGGGGGCACCAGGGAAGAGAAGCAGGGAACGAGGATGGAACAGGCGTGTGGGGTGGGCAATCAGTCAGAGGCGGTATAAAAGGCTGGGCTGGCCCATCGGCTCAGTTTGGGGGGAAAGGTGGAAGGAAGAAGGAGGGGGGTGGGTGGCAGAGAAGAAGTCGGGGGTAATTCGCTCGGTGCCCAGCCAAAGCACATCATCCTGTCAGCCAAAGAAGCCAACTCTTGCTGCTCCGCAAGGTCCATGGCCAAGTGTGAGTACATCCTAGTGTTATGCAGGCTCAACAGCCGTTGCTGCTCGAAAGCGGCAAGGGGGCCGGAGCCAGACACCAGGGTACCTGTGGGCGCAGGATGAGGGGTCGAGGGGGCCACAACAGTGGGCCGCGAAGCCAGCTGAGGTGTCCTCAAGGAGACCGAGGGTGCACCGTGTGCTTTCTTGCCCTTCTTCTTGCCCTTACCCTTAGACGCCACCGTGGTGGTAGGGTTCGGGACAGGGGTCGAGGCGTGGGCAGGGGGTGCAGAAGGGCCAGACTTGCGGGCACGTTTAGGGTGTGGGGCAGGCTGGGAAGGACAGAAGAAAGTTGAGGGGCTTGTGCGGCCTTCCAGAACTTTGATCACATAAGTGAAGAGTGCCCGCTTCATGACGGCCATGAGGCAATCGATAGGGGACATGTGTAAGGCAGCCTGTAGGAGGGTGGAATGGAAGTGGGGAGCAAACTCGACCCAGGAAATGGAGCCCTTCTCATCCCTTTGACAGAAGAGGAGGGAAGAACGGAGGTGGTCACAGTTGAGGTACCAGCGACGACAATATGAAGATAGGAGAGTGTTGATGGGAGTCGACACTGTCCTCTTAGAAGGTGAACTGTCAGTTTTTCCTTTTGATGAGGCATCCTCAGCCAACTTTGTGCCCCTGGGGGGGTGAGTGGCCTCTGCAACATCAGCAGGGTCAACAGACATGTCCTCCATCCGAGGGCGAGCCATGGGAGGAGGGGAAAGGGAGGCAGCCACGGGAGAGCGAGTGCCTAGGGAAGAAGGTGTGGGGGTAGAGGCCTGCTTGTGAGCAAGCTTCTGAGCACAATGAAGTTTGGTCCTCTCTTCAATGGAGAGGGAGGAAAGGTCAATGGGAGTGGACATAGTAAAGGGATGATGGTGGTAAGAAAGCAAGAAGCTGTCCCACCTTTTCTAGGTTATCTCCCATTGTTGAAGGTGGCCCCGTTGAAGATAGACCCGCCTCGGTGCCCATGTCGTCTGTCTTGCTATCAGTCTCTCCGATGCTGAAAATGGTGGACCCAGCTGAAATAGAGGGCGCAGGCTTGATTTTCACCATTTTGGGCAGTAGAGATTTATGCCTCCCCCTTTTTATGTTGCTTTATGGCTTCATCTGGGTCTCTTCAATGGGAGGCAAAGATATATGACGAGCAGATGCGTGGCCCGGGCACGCCAACTCTAAACCCTCATCCATTTCACCCAGGTCAACCACTGTCATCCCATTCGGGTTGACAGGTGTAACGTTACAGAAAGTAAGTGGCTTTTGGAGTAGCATATGGTTAGGAATGACACAGATCAGCAGGTGTGAGCACGATGTTGTGACGTAAGGGACTCTCAGCTAATAGGGTCTTTGTTCATCTCTTTCATCCTCACTCACACAACAACATGACAAGGCACGTCCATTGAGAGTCCATGAACCGTAGTACACATACTCAGGTGCATACCCCACCAAAAAGTAAAGCGAAGGACTTCTCCTGCTATGCCCTATTTCTTTTCTTATGGTACGGACTACTACACTAGAACCTTTATGGACCATTCCCCTTCCTTCTTCCTCTTTCCCCTATCTTCTGTACCATTCTCCTGTACCTTGTACTTATAGAACCTTCTGCTACATTCCATTACCTTCTACTACGTTCTCACTGACTGTGCTTTGATACTATGGACTGTGCTTTGATACTACGGACTGTGCTTTAATACTACGGACTGTGCTATGCTATGTACGTGACTGTGCTTTGATTCTGTTCTGTTCTGCTACCTTCTAGTTAGTTCCGCGACTGCATGTATATAAGACGACTCCGTTCTGACACCAAGCCTTAAGCTTGGTTTTCTGTTCAATACAGGACTTACCTTGTCATAACTCCGCGTGCCCTTCTAAGTCTTCCATCTAAGCTTCACTCCCTCAAGCTCGCCTCTCAACTCCTTCAAGTTCTATTACCTAAGCAGCTAGTCAAGCCGTTCCGCCCCGGACCGGGAACCTTCCTAATCCGGATTACTGTATTGTTCTCATTTAGGGCTCACGCACCTAAACCTCAATCGATCACTACACGTCCGAATCAGCGCCTAACCGGCCTGGACACCCAGACTCGTAAGGGACCTCGGGTCTATAAACCATAGTGTAACGTACCTCGCTACACAAAGGCGGTCAGCACCTGTCTATATACAAACACTCTCATTGGGGATAACCCATCGTTAAACACCGCAGTCCTACGGTTCTGCATGTTGCCCTTAGCCGATTAGTTAGGTCTTAGGCTAGACTAGTACACAATCTAGTTACACAGTAGAAGGAACTCCCTGCACAAGGTCTTTCAAGACTACATCGTAACGTAACTCGACAAAGGGACCTATAGAGGCTTATAGATACGAAGGCGACGCGTATCGTCTATATACAACAGTGAACCCCGCAACCAAGAATGAACCCTCTTGGTCGAACATGCTTTAGTCCGAGCGTGACATCTCCTACACAGTTCAAGATGGCTTGGAACAAGTGACAAAGGCAGTTGAGACGGTACATGTGGTAAATGTGGAGATGGAGGAGCGCCTTCGATCACTGATTAACTGTCTTGACCAGTCCAAGGCTAGTCTTGTATTATTCTACATGTGCATTATTTCACAACAAGACACAGGTTTCTACAGCTCTGAAGACACTTGAGGAGGATATACGGAATGGTTTCACATCACTACAATCCAGAATTGATGGCCACAAGGATGAGATTGAATTTGCTAGGCAGGAACGGCAAAGGAAGTTTGGTTCATCTAAAATTTATCAATCGTGGTACTCTCTGCCCTCTCATCCTGACATTTCATAGAACAAGGTGTACACAAAAAGTTGCAAACGATTGAGGTGGCTTTGACGAGTATTGAGAAGGCATCGCTAATTTCAGACAATCGAACCCCTCCTGATTTTTACTCAGGCTCTTTCCCCCAGTCGACAGAAAGTCTCGAAGCTGTGGACACCAAAAATATTGCCTTGGATCAGCAAGAAGAAGCTGAAGGTTCACTGGCATGCCCTCACACCCCTGCTAGGGATGCGCATCGGGTGGCACTTGGCACCGATCACGATCACAGCGACCATTCGCAGGCCCAGGGTCCCAGTACTCGCTTACTTGCCTTCGACATTGACATACTCCATCATTTTCCCTCAAAAGTTGGTGCAGTGGTTCGTTTGCTAAAGAACTATGATGTACGTACGATTGTGACATATGTGGTTGCCCAGATAGCATTATATAGTTTGTATCAAGTATTAAAGGCATTCTATGCACAAATAGGCCACTGGCAAGACGTCTTATAATAAATTTATATCATTTGACCTGCATTATGGAAAGCAGTGCAAGGGAATGGACGTTAGAGACAGCAGCTGAGATGTTGAATGAATGCCTTTGAATGTTAACTCTGAGTCAGGCTCAACCGCTCAACCAGGACATACACGTGTATCCCTTTTACGCTTGAACTTTTGTCATATCTGAGCAGCTCAAGTATCAAGAATGCTATCGCAAAGTTGCACACAAATCTGTTATCACAGTAATGGTGCTCAGTCCCAATGGACATTGGCTTATCACCGGCAGTGATGACTCCACCCTGCTCATCTGGTCTACACAGTCGGGTGTTACTTGTTGTCGTATCAAAGCACATTCACCTATTCTTTCGCTGGCATGGTCAACAAACTCAACTGGTTTCCTGTTTGGATGCAAAAACAGTATGCTAGCATCTGTGAATATGAGCAAGGTATGAAGGTCTTTTCCTGTTATTTCTGCTTTCACGTTAACGAGGCACAGCACTATGTCAAAATGACATATTTTAAGGGTCATAGCACTGCAATCTCTTGTATATCTCCAAACTTCAATGACACCTTTCCAATATCGGCAGCCATGGACGACATTAAGATTTGGATGTGCACAGGACACACTGGGGAGCAGGGTGCATGTGTATGGATGTGGCTATTGCTGTTACTCAACCATGCTATGCAGTCGAATCTTGGGAGCTGAAAGCCAAAATCACATCCCCGAGCATGTTAATTCGTCACCGAGATGTAGAGGTCATATCTGTCAATTGGGAGGATCAAGACGCAGCCATGCATGCTTCCTGACTCATGGTGGCATATAAGTGGCATGGAATAATGTATGTCATTAAGTTTTGCAACGATCTCATCTTTCTCATCTTCATCTCTCGTCTTGGTCAGATGCTGGGATGTGACAAAGATGTCCACTCTCTGGCGGTTGCCCATGGAGGAATGGTAATTGAAATCCATTCCTGTACAGACTTTGCTTTAACATGATCCACCGGCATAGTGGTACTTTTTCCATATCTTTGGACGGCAGGTTGGCTGCCACATTTGGGCCATCAAGTTACTTCGAGGTGCGAGACTTGAAGTCAGGCACTATTCAAAGTATGGTGCAAGGCACGGTGCAAGCAGCATCATTCAAAGCGCAGCGTAAACCCACAAAGAATCGACCTATTTGCTTTGCTCATGAAGGGTTTGTTTGCTGTGGCTGGCGCTGCAAATGATCACAAAGTCTGTGTATGGGATGCCAAACATGGAGACGAGCTGCAATCCTTGGACCATGGTGGTAAGCATTCCAGATTCAGTTTGAAGAGGATAATTAACTGTATTATAGAGGGTTCAAAAGTACACACTTTGGTGGTGCATTGAGTCTGGTACGGAAAGGAACCCCACTGATTTGACCCTCCATGTGTAGGCCGCATTTTTTGAGGAGAAAGATGAGTTCTTGATCATATCTGGGACGGAAAGACAAGGAAAGCACTATATTTTCTTGTGGGTAACAGTCCCAGGCCTGCCAGGCTTGCGCGGTGTCACAACATGTGAGTGGAATCCATCTCAGTGCCGGGCCAGTGTCATGCACAAGTTGGATACTAAATCCTGTCTAGATAATGCTGCTAGCCAAAGAATAGAGCTAAGCATCACCAGAGGCCTCTGGATAAATGCTGTAGTCATAGAGGCCTTGCTATTGGTGTTGTTGTGGTTTATACTATATGCTGTAACGGTCACAACAGCCACGTAGTTGGGATTCATTGATGCATAACACCGTCTCCACCTATACCTTCCCCCTTCTTTGCCTTGTCTCCCTACATATGATTACTCGTCAATTCTATGTTCTTGTAGTGCCTTTCGTAGCTCTGATGCCGGCCAGACCTGAAGCCTGAATGTCTGAACTGGAGAACCTAAAATTCTCTTGGCACCCGCCCATCAGACAGTTGGACAGTCGGACAATCGGACAGGTCAGACAGCCAAACCACATGTCTGCTATAATTACCATCCAGGGCTATGCTATGTGGAGCAACCCCCATCAATCCATCAATGTCAGAGCACCCTGACACAATAGATGGCCTCTTCCAAAGCTTTGAAGAGACATTCGAGAATAGTGTCAAGGATATTAACTCTGCGCAAGAAACTGCTAAACACATAGGAAATGAAGTTAAGAACTTTGTATCGTCTGTTGATGAGCATGAAGTATTTTATACATTTCCCTTCCCCCAACTCATTCCAAGTCTCACCACCCCCATAGATAGCATGTCATAGTTCTATTGAATCCATAAGAAGGCATCTCAAGCAGGGCTTGAGCCAGATGAAGAGTCAACTTTCAAAAGAAATGTTCTCAGAGAATGATTGTGGTTGTATGTCTCCTATGTTACTTATGGTGCAAGGTGTTCAATTGTTCATTCTAATGTCATATAGACTCAAGTAGTATCTTTGATCGTATAGATTCTATCGAGGGGGCAGTGCTAAGACTCAGAGGCAAGGATAATGCTAGAAAATAGACAGCCTTTTCGCCTGCAAATGACAGATTACTGATTGTGCATGGAGATGACCCGCACCATGTCTGAGTGTATATTCCTTATACATTCCTCAACTACTGTGCTGCCAGCTGACCGGACAGACAGACTATCACTCGAAAATTGACAATTGGGTGCAACCATCTATCACTGTCCTACATCAAGTGCCCTACACATTATGTATTTTTCTCGTGTCTCTGGAGCACCCTCGATCTTCATTATTGTTTGTAGCCAGATCGATCATGAAGCGTGGCACCTGGGCCATTATGATCAGAGCCCTGTGATTCCTATCAGCACAGCCCATCCCCCATCCGATTCATCCACTGAAGATTAAAGATGAAGGTCCCCATCTCCGCCTGCTCTTCCTCATGCTTTATTGGAAAAAGGCCACTAAAGGGCCACGTTGAACAGTTATTTTTTGGACCACGCGTAACAGGAATGCGAGGCACCTCGCTTCCAATCGGTCAACATTCTCCTACTCCGACACCTCCCTTTCATCTCTACTCTGACACCTCTCCAATTTCGTCTCCCTTTCAGGTTGATTCGGCCAATTGCGCTGATCATATTTGCAACACTGGCTGCCATTTTTTCTCTTGAAGTCAAAGCAAAGCACAACAGAACCAGCCATGCCTCTCATACTTTCTAGCAATCCTGTGGGCACAGATCGCAAGACTCTGTCTGATCACAAGGCCAAGTTTGGATGACAACGATTTCAGAAGGAACAAAAGTGGGTTGGTGCTGCACTGGGCTTTCTGTAACTGAGCTGACTCTTCTGTAGCTGCCGTTCCTCTCTAGACAAGCCACCCATTGTAGCCTGTTAGATACTGGAACTTTGAACAAGGGGGCAAGCCAACCCCTCATATCTTGGAGTAACACATTAGCTGGGAGCCATGCATTCACTATTTTGACATTCACGACTCTATGTGCAACAATCTGTGCAGCCATAGCGTTCTGTGCAATGTCAACCGACTTCGCATTCGACTTCTCACCGTTATCCTCTATACCTCTTGAATTTCACATCTTTACGAGGCGACTGGACACCTTTTCCAGTGACCGACTGCCGACTGCACTTGAATGGGGACAATATCATATTGAATTTTATTTTGGGCGACACCCATGTCCTGTCAGCACGCCATCCAAGTCCTCCATCCTTGAATATGCCAGTCTCTCTGTGGGTGGCCAAGCAATTGAGGCATTAACCTCCCCAACATACACCCCTTCCAAACTCTATGCCATCTTTTCTCAGGCTGCAAGAGGAGTTTGTTCCCCAGAGGTCGCGTTAACAGATAGGTTGGAGCCCAGCCAGTGTTGGCCTTTCATCGGAGATGCTGGACAGTTAGGAATACAGCTAGCTCGTCCTATTCACATTTCCTTTCTAATTGTGGGGCATGCGAACATGTCATCTGAATCCACAGCGTCCACCCCCAAGAATATCGTTCTTTGGGGACTCAAGCCTGCCGATAGTGAGGTTTGCGACGTTTTAGGGGATGGCAAGGCACCTATCAGTATACCAGATTTTGGATTTGGATACTGTGGTACTCGACTACTCTCTGGCGTCCACAAGCCTTTCAGGTCAACGAAGTATCAGAAGTTTTCTACCTCCCATTATGACCATCATGACTACTTTGATTGAATAATAGTTCAGGTTTTAGGAAATTGGGGTCACCCATGGTTCACATGTATGTATAGTATCCAGATTTATGGTGTAGCTGAAGAATAATACATATAATACAACCCATCTGATCAATTCTCACTGGCATTCTGTCTATCTCAGATTCTCAAAGCCATGGAAGCGTGTCTAATGACATCCATGGAGCATGAGGTGGGAGTCAAAATACCGCTGGTGCGTGCTGTCCGCACACTTTTAGGAAGCTTAGATCACCGGGGAGATGGTGCACTGGTTGATCACTCGCTTGAATTCTTCGGGTGCTGCACTGCTTTAAACTCGACCAAATCGCACAGATCTGCCAGTGGGCGGCGACAGCGAGGAATCACCCATTCCCCCTTCATTCTGCGTGAATCCCTCAGTCCCACCCCCTGGATATGTCCTTCCTGCTTCAATTTTATGGCCCATCATGGGACTGCCAGACAGTCCTATCTGCCGGTATGCCGCACACATATGTGACACACTCAGTGCCAAATGTGAACTGGTGTAACATATGTGACTGATTGATACTGGCGTAACGATTACACTTACACATGAACGTCATGTGCCATGTCCTTGCTCAGCAAGCTTAAGGACAATGATGAGAGCAAAGCAATCTTCAGACCAAAAGTGGGTCCCCCTGGACTTTCCTTCCCATGAGCACTCACCAAATACCATTTCTTAGATCATGGTTTGCCATCTTGCAGCTGCTTCCGGCTGCTCTCCACACTGATATGTCCTATGAATTTTAGTATGAAGGCCTCATCTGATCACTCTGAGCCATATCTAAGGATTTTCTTATTGAAAGCTTTCTAATCTGCAGCTGTGGATTCAGATCGCTACCCTTGTCTGCCTGTTGCCTATCCCTGTGGTAACCTGGTACTGTCATAACAGACAGAAGGACAGAAGGACAACAGAACGACATATGCACCTGGGGTTGCAATCACACTTGAAGGTGAGGTTGCCACTTTGTTTATAGCTTTTTGCCTCACTAACTCTTCTCATAGGTTATTCTAATGTATTATTTGCATGTACATAATAACTCGGATGCAATGTCATGTTTCCAATACATGTGTTCTTAATTATCTTGGTGCATCCCTGAGTTCTTTTGTACATAGGCCTTGAGAGACAATCACTGTCGCTCTTCCTGCGTAGCAGGGTCAATTCCGACTGCATGAACTTGCTCTAGGTCACGGTGACAGGTATAAAAGAGCACAGAAGTGGTATCTCCTGATATCCCTATCTATGTAACGATGTGCCCTCCGATGTGCCCTCCAACGACGTGCCCTGCGATGGGTGCTCTGGCCCCGATCCCAAATTGAACTTAGTCAGAAATAAGGTTACCAGTGGCATCATACCACGCCCTTTCAAGTGTGAGAGCGCCATACATAAAATGAGAACACTGTTCTAAAATCAGTGGTGAGTTCATTTGAGATTTTATATGGAACGCACGATCCACATTCCTGCAACTACTATGGCTGTGTTGACAAGGATTGAAAGTCTCACAACTCGTATTGTGCACAGTCTTGTGCTTGCGAGTCGAATGGGACGCAGTACCATGGCCAGGACCCAGTTGATGAGGAGCGCAAGTCGCACCTTGACGACTTGGATGGTTTTGTTGACAAAAGCGGCGAAGAAAGGCATAGGTAAGATGATGAATGAGTGGATAAAGGTGAGTGTTGTGGGATAGAAGTGAGTGAATAGAAGTGAGTGAATGGACAAGTGAATGGATGAGCACGAGCAGGTAAATCAAGCCGGGCGACTGACAAATATCAAGACACGTGAAACTCAAGAGTCGAACAAACAAGTGAACACACTCTCAACACAACAGCAGGTACATCATGAATATCATCGCATGTTTTTGCTTCTGACTTGCCCACCTACAGTTGCCTCGAATGGACGGATCACCACCTCTATTTCACTTAGCACAGGGCCATTGCACAAGTTTTCGCTCCTGGATTGCCTGCTTCCAACCACCCGACTCGCCCTCTCCGAGACAGTCAGAGTCAGACTATCCGACATTGGGACTGTCCACTGTCCGACTGACCGATGTTGGGGCTGTCCGACAGTCCAATGTTGGGACAGTCTGACAGTCCAACAGTCCGACAGTCCGATGTTGGGACAGTCAGATTGACCGAGGTTCTCTGACCGCATGCGCAGGGTACGTCAACCATATCCTCGCTGCCCCCATGTAGTATTCACGATTCACACCTCAGACGGACAGATCGGACAGTCCAATGCTGTGGGACTGTCCAACTGTACCTGTCCAACATTCCTCATGCTGGCTCGCTCCCAGCCACCTCACTCCCAGCCACCATCCCACCTAACCTCCTGGACCACAGATGTCATTGACTGACTATCTGCCAATAATCAGGACAGTTGGAATCGTCAGAGCATCTGACATTTTGGGCAACTTCGAGCTTGCACGTTGCCCAGTCTAGCACTCTTTGCCCGGCTCCCCTGGTATTTTTGTTCAACTTAATTTAATTACTGTTTTATTGTACATCCCATTGATCAGTCCCTGGCCCTTCCCGAGGTTTGCTGTCTGAATGACTGAGTGTCAGACAGACATGGACATTGGGGTCCATTGCTCACATGCTCCGTTGCTCACATGCTCAGAGAAAAGTTTAAGTCGGACTTAGTAAAAAAGTTAAAGTCATGTTTAATGCTTATCTAAGGCTGGTTAGCCGAAAATTATTATTTTCTGTATCATGTGATGTATCATGTGATGTGTAGGGAGTTTAAAAAGTCATGAGAAAAAAGGCTTGAAAGAAAGTTTGATTGTTTGTGCTGGCAGTTTCCCAGGCTGAAAAATAGTCTGAGAAGAGTTTGACTTTATTTATTGAATTTTTTTTGGTGGCATGTTGCAAAAAAAATTTTCAAACTATTATTTTAGACTTTCCTACAGGAGTAAATCCGTGATAATTGTTTAACACTTATTCAACTATTTTACGACTTTTTTTTATGAAATAGTCTGGTTTGCATGCAGTGTTGAGGACTGGTGACAGAGCAGTGGAGGGTAGGAGGGTGGCTTGCACAGATGCAACAGGGCCCAGCCTTAAAACCAACACCACCTGTTCTTTACCCAAAGCCAAAGCCCCAGGTGTGACTGCACTACTCACCTCTTTCCCTGCTTTGCCCACCTTCCAGGCTTCCTGGGTCTTCTTCTGGGACTCTCACTTCTTCTTGTTCTTCTCCACCTTGCACTTCACAGCACAATCTGTCTCAGGGTGGGAGGGAACATCAAAAAACCCCCAGCAGGGTCCTTCTGAGAGAACTTTGCAGATAAATGCAAAGATGACCTTCTTCAGCTTGTGCACCAGAGGGGCAGGTGGCCTAGCTGTAGTGGTCTGATGAGGCATGAGGCACAGAGCAGACCAGATAAAGAAAGAGTGGTATTGGGGAGTAAACTTGACCCAAATAAAAACCCCCTTCTCATCCTTTTGCATGGACATAATATGCTTGATCAAGGTATCCTTTGACAGATACCAAGACTGGTGAAGGAGGTTAAGGTAGTTAAACACCAATGGATTGGCAGTTAACAGGGGAAAGGGCATGTTGATGGTAGTAGCTGGGCCAGGCTTTGGGCCAGACCTGGTGACCCTGGGTGCAGGGTTTTTTTTTTTTTTTTTTGGTGAACGGCAATATATTGCAACAAAAATACACTACTACCTCAACAAGTGTATGCCTAGTGTGAATCAAAATAAAGGTCACTATGTAAGGGAATAAAGTCTGCCACGTCTGATAATTCTGTACATAATCCAAACCTCGATGGCAACTCCACCTGGGTACTTACAGCCAACAAGCCAGCCACGGGAAGGAGGCATAACTGGTTCCCAACCCAGACCATTGCCAAGAGGGTCTGAAGGTTAAGGGGGGGTGAATCAGCCACAGTGATACCAAAGAGGGATGAGGATGGAACAGGCAGGTAGTGGATAGGTGAATCAGTGGGAGGGAGAGAAGTAGGAGGAGGGCACCCAGCACTCCATTTTAGGGGGAAAGGTGGAGGGAAGAAGGAGGGGAGTGGGCAGCAAGGAGGCAGTCAGAGGAGAAGCAGAAGGTGCCCTGCCAAATTGCATCATCCTGTCAGCCAGAGAGGCCAATTCCTGCTGCTCCTGCAGGTCTATCACCAAGTGGGAGTAGGTGTGTGTGTTCTGAAGGCTCAACAGGCACTGCTGCTCAGGTTCAAGCAGGGGCCCAGAGCCTGACACTGCACCGGCCCGAGGCATGGAAGGGGAGGCAGAGGGAGCCTGGGCAGCGGGCTGTGAAGCCGGCTGGGAAGTCTCCTTACCAGAGTGGGCCCGTGTCTTCTTCAGCTTCTTGCGGGCTGGGCCAGCCACCGAGGCAGCCAGGGGTGAGGCAGAGGAAGGGGGAGGAGGGCATGGGGCAGAAGGCCCAGGCTTGCAATCAGGCACAAGGCTGTGGGCAGGATGGGCAGGTGGGAAGGAAAGGGAGGGGCTTATGCAGCCCTCTAAGACTTTGATCACATAGGAAAATGTGGCCCACTTAACGACTGCAATAAGGCAGTTGGTGGGGGCGACGTGGAAGGCAGAGCACAGGAGGGTGCTGTGGAAGGGGGGAGCAAACTCAACCCAGGAAATGGTACCCTTCTCATCCCTTTGACAGGAGAGCAGGGAGGACCAAAGGTGGTCACAGCTGAGAAACCAACGATGGTGGAATGTCGCCAGAAGCATATTCAACAGTGTGGAGACTGTGCGCTTGGTGGGAGGAGGGCCAGTCTTGGGCCTGGGGTTGCCAGGGGGGTTGAGGGCTATGGAATCCATCCTAGGGCAAGCTGTGGGAGGGGGGGAAAGAGAGGCAGTCGCTGGGGAGCAAGTGCCTAGAGTGGAGGGGGCGACAGAGGGGGAGCCAGAGTTAGCAGCGCAAGCTAGTGTTGTCACAGCTCAGCTCAAAATATGGCTACTGAATTGAGCCATTTGAAAAAAATGGCCCAATATGGACATTTTCGCCATTTTGGTGTTAAAATACATCCTAGAGGGGCCCTTGGTTGAGAGACAACCACAGGGGACTGCAGAGGAGCAAATAAGACTAATATTAAGTAGCTAACAAATGTGCTACATACCTGCAGAGGAGCAAATAAGACTAAGGCTAAAAATCGCTCCTCCGCACTAAATATCAACCTGACTAAGCCACAACTTACGGGAAATCCCGAACAATGCGTCTAGAGCATTACACTGGCACCACAGAGCCATAGCTCCAACGCTTGGCCCATAAATCCAAATAACATTTGGGCCCCCTGATTTTGAGCCATAACATCACTAGTGCAAGCTGCCCACTCAGCATCCCTAAGGGCTTTCATCTGGGCAGCTCTCTCAGCCTTAGAAAGGGGGAGGGAAGGAGTTGATGGTGAGGAAACAGAAGACATGAAGAATAGATGATGGTGGTTCAGGTTCAAGGAGCCTGCCTGGGCACAGGGTTGACATGAGGGGGTAACAGGGCACAAGGTGGGGTGAGCACCTGGGCATGAGGCAGGGTGGTGTCCATAGGCATGGGGGGCCTAGGTTCCAGAGGCATAGGGTAGAGGACAGGCAAGGGTGAACACCTTGCCATCTCCAAGTAAAAGGCTTCCTTGTCCAGGATATCTTCCTCAAAAATGGGGGAGCCTGTTGACTCCTGCCACATCTCAGATACTCCAGTTGCAGTGTTGAAAGATAAGAGGACGTTATCTGCAACATTGACGGGTGATGCAGGGAGGTCCAATTCAGCTGAAGCACAAGTGGCGTTGTAGTGAGCAAAGTAGACAGCATGCTTGGGGCATGCTTCCCACTCTACACACTCAGCCACAACATGGGTCAAACCAGTGGAAGGGGCATATTTGGGGGCCATAAGAAAACAGTGAAAAAATCAATGATGGTGGTAAGAAGACAAGAGGTTGCTGGCCAAGAGGTTGAAATCTAGGCAAGAACATGAAAGCGAGCTGTTTCCACCTGGTGGAAGTCCCCTCCCTGCCAGTCCACACCTTGCTGATGTATGTTAGGGTTAAATTGGTACCACCCTTCCCCTGGAGAGTCCCTATAGTGTGTAGGTGGGTGGTGGTCCTTGAGGAGGAGCATTGAGGTTTTTTTTTTTTTTTTTGCAAAAGGCCTATATTTCAAGGAGACAGAGGGAAGTGTTAAACTACGTCCTAGAAGGGCCCTTGGTTGAAAGACAACCACAGGGGACTGCAGAGGAGCAAATAAGACTAAGATTAAGTAGCTAACAAGTGTACTACATACCTGCAGAGGAGCAAATAAGACTAAGGCTAAAAATCACTCCTCCATACTAAATATCAACCTGACTAAGCTGAAACTTATGGGAAATCCCGAACAATGCATCTAGAGCATTACACTGGCACCATAGAGCCATAGCTCCAACACTTGGCCCATAAATCACAATAACAGGAAGTTCAACATAATGTAACTAGAAGTCCTGAGGTATTGACAGTCCCAATCCTATTGCAGGGCTCCCAGTGTCTACCTCTTCCCTCAAACTGTGCAGCCTCTGCACTTCCTCCTCACTTAACATACCTCACTGCTCTCTGAAAACCAAAACCCTCTGCTCATTCTCCCTGGTAATGATCTTCTGGGCAACAGACTCTATGGGTGACGAAGGCCTTGTATGTTTGAGGAGCAGGGATGGAGCAGTGGAGGGTAAGGGGGTGGCTTGCACAGAAGCAACAGGGCATGGCCTTAGAACCGGTACCACCTGTGCTTTTTTTTTTTTTTTTTTTTTTTTGGTGATAGTAGCAATACAATTGCGACACAACTATACTACTACAGAAGGGCCCAGAAAGGGCGAAAAAGGAGGCAGTGTAGGGAAGTATGTAAAGTAATAAGTGTCAATGAGGGTTTAACCACAACACCACACCCTGTGAGAACCCCACCCAATGGGGAACCTGGGCCGACCGCTACATAGCCTAGCCTACGCGGGAGGCCATCCCAGCCCGAAGGCCCTAAAGGCGGATGACGCGTCGAACAGGATCCGGCGAGGCCCAGGCCCTAGGCCCAGACCCACGAGACCCCGTCTAGTGCCCGTCCCATGGGATGCACGAGGCACCCCGCAGGTGCAAACCACCCCACTTTTGGGCACCCCGAGGCAGGCAAATGCCCGTCCTCTAAGTGCCCTCAGGGGGTACCCCAAAGGGCGAGGTTGGTGGAGAGGGGACCTCCCCGCCATTGCTAACAGGAAGGGGAGTAAGGTAGGAATATTTGCGCATGTTTCAGCGCGGGAATCACCATAACCCGACGGTGCAATTGAGGGAGCACCACGACCGGTACCACCTGTGCTTTACCCAGAGCCGAAGCCCCAGGTGCTCCCATGCTACTCACCTCTTTCCCTGCTTTGTCTGCCTTTCGGGCTTGCCAGGTCTTCTTCCAGCTCTCTCATTTCTTCTTGTTCTTCTCCACCTTACACTTGGCAGCATGGTCTGTGTCAGGGCAGGGAGATGCATCAAAGAACCCCTGGCAGGGCTCTTCTGAGAGAATCTCACACATAAATACAAATACAACCTTCTTCAGCTTGTGCACCAGAGGGGCAGGTGGCCTAGCACAAAGTGTCTGATACAGCACCAGCCGCAGAGTAGAATGAATAAGGAAAGAGTGGTACTGGGGAGTAAACTCAACCCAGGTAAAAACCCCCTGATCATCACATTGCGCAGACGTGATGTGCCACACCAAGGCATCCTTTGACAGATACCAAGAGCAGCAAAGGAGGTTGAGGTAATCAAAGACCAATAGGTCATCAGTCAACAGGGGAAAGGGTGTGTTCACAGTTGTGGCAGGGCCAGGCTTTGGGCAAGACCCTGTGACCCTGGGCACAGGGTCAACATGAGGCAGTGGCAGGGTATGAGGCAGGCTAGGCTCTCTCTCAGGCATGAGGCAGGGAGGTGTCATAGGCATGTGAGGCCGAGGAGCTGTGGGTGAAAGAGGGGGCATAGGGTATACTACAGGTGGGGGGGACTGCCTGGCCAACTCTGAATAGAATGCCGTGTCATCCAGTATGTCTTCCTCAATAATGGGGGAGCCTGTAGACTCCTGCCACATCTCAGACTTCCCAGTAAAAGCATTATAGGAAGGAAGTATGTCATCCACCACCTCAGTGGGGGACACAGGGAGATTGAGTTCGGCTGACGCATGAGCAGCATTGTAGTGAGCAAAGTAGATGGCATGTTTGGGGCATGCCTCCTGTTTGACACAGTCAGCCACTATATGGGTCAAGCCAGTAGAGGGGGCACATTTGGGGGCCATTGAAACAAAAAATTGAAAAACAATGATGGTGGTAAGAAATCAAGAAGGCTTAAGGAGCATTGAGGTTAGAAGAGTCAGTGCTGGAATGAGTAATAGCAGAAATAACATGCTGGAGGGCATCTCCCAGAGGGTCCTCAGCCAAGAGAGCCTCTGCATCAGTGACTCCAACACTCCAATGGCTCAAAGATGGGTGATAGGAAGGTGGAGAGGATTAAGGATTAAGAGTGGCTTGCTTGCCATGCCCTAGTTGGGCTGAGGTGGGAGATGGTTCAGTGGAATAGATGGCCCTTGCACTGGTGGGGACCATAGAGTGTAAGGAAGTGACAACATTGTGCTGGTACTCCTCAATGGGGATGGCCTCAATGCCATATTGGAGAGGCCCAAGAATGCTAGGTGTATGCACCTCTTGAACTGCACAGCCAGCTGTCATTGTTGCTGCAGTGTGGTCTGGTCTTGGATGAAGGGAAGACTCACCTGCACTCATCATAACTTCCCCTCAAGTTTCCTTAGCCTTTCCCTTGCCTTTTCTCAATGCACTATTGCTTCTCTGTCTATCATAATCCCTGTGGACCCCCACTCCTCCTCCTCTGTCATTTTGATCAGCTGGAATGGTGGAAGAGGCACCAAGGAAAGTGCTGAAGAAGGTGTCTCAATCTGTGAGGGAGAGAGCATGGAATGAGTGTATGAGCTGCTCAACTGGGCTGCGACTGGGAGACTGGGAGGTGCCAGGTTGTTCAGTGATGCATGAAACATCTGTAGGTGCATCTATACTGGGACGTGGAGAAGATGTATGCTGTTTCTTCTTTGTCTCCAACTGCATAGATGGCATAGGGGGCTCTTTTGCCATTATAGTGGCAGCAGGGGTAGTGCTTCTCTGTAATTGGGGTGAAGAGGGGATGGAAGTATGTCCAGTAGACATCCTTACACCTTGCCTGGAGGTAGTTGTCAGGGTGGTCCTCCCCAAGCAGGTATTCTCCCTTGGGATAGCTAAGGTCTCTGGGTTTAGGTGGAGGATGCAATGCAGATAGTCTTCTGGGTCTCCCAGCAGTCTTGCGTGTTCTCTGTCACCCCAGACTGGGATAAGTATTTGAACAGGATTGGGAGTAGGATCAGGAACCGGTAGGGGTGCATCTGACTGTGCTGGTGTTAAAATATGTCCTAGAGGGGCCCTTGGTTGAGAGACAACCACAGGGGACTGCAAAGGAGCAAATAAGACTGATATTGAGTAGCTAACAGATGTACTACATACCTGCAGAGGAGCAAATAAGACTAAGGTAAAAAATCGCTCCTCCACACCAAATATCAACCTGACTAAGCTACAACTTACAGGAAATCCTGAACAATGCATCTGGAGCATTACACTGGCATTACAGAGCCATAGCTCCAACGCTTGGCCCATAAATCACAATAACAGCTGGCAAAGCAGAGGGTTCAGAAGTGGGTGGAGAAGACATGATGTTCCTCTGAGTCCTTATACTCCTTATATAAAGTGGGGTCAGAGCCTCTGCAATTAGTTGGCATCTTTGGAGGCTGTTCCTGCCCTTCCTACTAGTCCTAGGCTTAGGATTCATTGGTTTTGGGTTTTGGTGGCATTCTTGGTTGGTTTTAAGGGTCTTTACTGCCTTCTGATGGAACTCCTGGACTAGTTGTGGCACCAATAGGTTCTTCTTTGGTTCCTAAGAGTTGTGTGCTGCTGAGTATCCCTTCCAGGCTACCAGGTATTGGAGGGTGCCTCTGTGGTGTCTGGAGTCTAGGATTGCATCCACTTTTTTTTTTTTTTTACTTGGTGAAAAATGGAATTACATGCAAAATCCTACCAAAGTACAATCTACACTACCTAGGCCATATACATGGGGAGAAAATCACAATCAGTGTGTTCCAGTAAGGAATGGCATTCTGTCAAAAGGAGTGTTACAAATCAATGTATATACAGTGTCCAACCCACAAGATGATCCTGTATGTAATCTAACCCAACCACCTTACCCTAAAAGACGTGCTTTGGCCTGAAAGCCACACCATTGCTAAGAGGGTATGAAGCTTTAACAGGGAAGACTGACAAATGCCCGCATCGGGGGCGCAAAGGGAGGGAGGAAGGGGACAAAGATGGAACAGGCTTGAGGTCTAGGGTGATCAGTCAGAGGCAGTGTAGTAGGCTGGGCCTGCCCATTGGCCCAGGTCGGGGGGAAATGGAGAAGGAAGGAGAAGGGGGGTGGGCAGCAGAGTAGAAGTCGGGGGTGAAGTGGATGGAGCCTGGCCAAACTGCATCATCCTGTCAGCCAAAGAGGCCAACTCTTGCTGCTCCGCAAGGTCCATTGCCAAGTGGGTATACGTCCACGTGTTCTGGAGGCTCAACAGCTGTTGCTGCTCGAAAGCAGCAAGAGGGCTAGAGCTGGACATGGGAGTGCCCAAGGACAACGGAGGAGAGGCTTGGGGGGCCAGCACAACGGGCCACGAAGCCAGTTGGGGCATCCCCAAGGAGGCCATGAAGGCAACATGTGCCTTCTTGCCCTTCTTCCTGCCTTTCCCCTTAGACACTGCTGTGGCAGTAGGGGTGGGAGCAGGGTGCAGGGTTTAAGGGGGAGGTGGAGCTGGGGGCCCAGACTTGCGGGCACGCATAGGGCATGGGGCAGGATGGGCAGATGTGAAAAAAGTTGAGGGGCTTATGTGGCCTTCCAGAACTTCTATCACATATATGAAGAGTGCCCGCTTCATGATGGCAATGAGGCAATCGATAGGGGACATGCGTAAAGCAGCCCTGAGGAGGGTGGAATGGAATTGGGGAGCAAACTCAACCCAGGAAATGCATCCAGTCTTGATGTCCCTTTGGCAGGACAGGAGAGAGGAGCGAAGGTGGTCACGGTTGAGAAGCCAGTGACGATGGTAAAGGTCCAGGAGAGTGTTGATGGGGGTTGAGACCATCCTCTTAGGAGGGGAACTGTGAGTCTTAGCACTCACCCCAGCATCCTCGGCCAACTTTGAGCCCCCAGAGGGGGCATTAGTGGCCTCTGCAGGGGCAGAGGGGTTAACAAGCATAGACTCTATCCTAGGGCAAGCCGTGGGAGGAGGGGAAAGGGAGGCAGTTGCAGGGGAGTGAGTGCCAAGGGAAGAAGAGGCAGTGATGGGAGTGGACTGGCCACTGGCCATGGCATCCTTAACACGACGCTTAAGCCGAGGTCAAGGGGACAAGGTAGGGGAAGTATCGTCTGTAACAAAAGACATTGAAAAGGAGATGGTGGTGGTAACAGGTCAAGAAGAGCTGGATTGCATCCACTTCCCACTTGGGCTGGCCTTCCACCAGGTCAGGAGGTGGTTCTGCATCCCTTCTTGACCTCTTACCACCACCATGGGGTAAAGGGTTCGGACTGGATCGTCCACTCCTTTGGGGTTATGGTGCTCCCCCATCTCAATAGTCCCTCCCTGGTTATGGCGCTTCCAGCGGCCCTCATGGGTAGCGAATAGTCCCACCTCAGGTTATGGTGCTCCCGGTGCTGAAACGGCACGAATAGTCCTACAGGTTGTGGTGCTCCCTTAATAGCACCTTCTGGGTTATGGCACTCCCTGTGCTGAAATACGCACAAATAGTCCTACCTTACTCCCCTTCCTGTCAGCAATGGCGGGGAGGTTCCCTCTCCACCAACCTCGCCCTTCAGGGTACCCCCTATCGCACTTAGAGGACGGGCTTCGGTCTGCCTTGGGGTGCGTGTTGTGGGGTGGTTTGTGCCTGCGGGGTGCCTTGTGCATCCCGTGGGACGGGCGCTAGACAGGGTCTCGTGGGTCTGGGCCTTGCTGGATTCTGTTCGACGCGTCATCGCTCTAGGCCTTCGGGCCGGGATGGCCTCCCGCGTAGGCTAGGCTCGGTAGTGTGTCGGCCCAGGTTCCCCGTGGGTGGGGTTCTCACAGGGCGTGGGGGTGTGGTTTGTCCCTCGTTACCCCTTATTACTTTACGTACTTCCCTACCTTGCCTCCCTTTTTCCCCTATTTGGGGTCTTCTGTAGTACTGTAGTTGTGACGCAATTATATTACTACTATCACCAAAAAAAAAAAAAAAAAAGGAGGTGGTTCTGGGTAGTTAGGGCCATATTCCATCATCTTATGGTAGGGGAGGAGCCAAGTGGCATGAAAGGCATTATGAATTTTCCATTGAGGTGGTAAATTAAGCCTGTAGGTTGTTGGACTAAGTACCTCTGTTACCTTGAAGGGCCCATAGTGTTTAGGGTGTAGTTTTGTTAAAATACATCCTAGAGGGGCCTTTGGTTGAGAGACAACCACAGGGGACTGCAAGCCTTCTTGACTTCTTACCACCACCATCTCCCTTTTCAATGTCTTTTCTCATTGACAATACGATGCCTTCCCCTGCTCCTGCAGCCCCCCTGCCTCGCAAACGATGTACCAAGACCAGCCAGCTCTCTGGCCCATCCACCCCTATGCCGTCTTCCCTCAGCACTTGCTCCCCTGCAACTGCCTCCCTTTCCCCTTCTCCCACAGCTCACCCTCAGATGGAGGCCATGTCTGTTGACCCCTCCGCCCCAGCAGAGGCCACTAATGCTCCCTCTGGGGGCTCAAAGCTGGCCAAGGATGCTGGGGTGAGTGCTAAGACTCACAGTTCACCCCCTAAGAGGACCGTCTCAACCCCTGTCAACACTCTTTTGGCCACTTACTGTCACCATTGGTTCCTCAATCATGACCACCTTCGCACCTCTCTTCTGTCCTGCCAGTGGGACCTCAAGACTGGTTGCATTTCCTGGGTTGAGTTCTCCTCCCCTTTCCATTCCACCCTCCTAAGGGCTGCCTTACATATGTCCCCTCCTGACTGCCTTGTTGCAGTTGTGAAGCAGGCACTCTTCACATATGTGATTGAAGTTCTGGAAGGCTATATAAGCCCCTCCCTTTTCTTCCCACCTGCCTGGCCTGCCCCTCGCCCTGCACGTGCCCACAAGTCTGGGCCTTGTTTTTTTTTTTTTCAAGTGATAACGAGTTATATTTGAATGCAACTCTGCCTTACAGAACAAAATAACTAATTAGGCACCCGATGAGGATGCTCGACTGGAGACAGGGTTCGGTGATTGATGCCAGTGGTAAAGAAGCTCCTCACCCTCATGAGAAACCTCCAACTTGCCCTCTGGCCCTACTTCCCCATATAGCAACTCCTTTAAGGTAGCCAACCTTACTACCTCACTAGCGGACAACATACCCTTTCTGTCCTTGAACTCCAAGACCCTCAACTCCTCCTCCTCAGTGATCCTGGGCATAGACGGAGATGGAACTGCTGGGGGAGGCGGTGGGCCAAACGTGGGCTTGGCCGGCGATGTGTTAGCAAGCGGAGACACAGTGTGTGCGGTAGAGGGTTTCCCCCCGGTGGCATTGCGCTTGGCCTTCCGAGCAGCCCGGCATTTAGCCCGGGCTACGCACCTCTTCTGGTTTGACTGACGCTGGGCTGATGCAAGATCGAAAAACCCCATTTTACGGGGGTCCTCTGACAAGACCTCGAGGATGAATGCAAAAATTACCTTCTTCACCTTCTTCACCAGGAGCGCTGGCAGGTGTGATGAGGAGACCTGGTGTGGGATGAGCCACAAGCCTGATTGGATCAGGTAGCTGTGGTACTGGGGAGTAAACTTGACCCATATGAATGTGCCATCATTATCCTTTTGCGTGGAGATGATGTTCTTGATGATGTGATCCTGGGAAAGGAACCACTTCTTGTGAAAGATGTTGTGATAATTGAACACTGACAAGTCTTCACCCAGCCGAAAGACCAGGATCAGATCATTGGCAGTTACCGTGGCATGAGGTGGCGCTTGTGGCACAACACGAGGTGTCGGTGTGTCGATGGGGGGCCCAGGGTTAGTGGGTGTGGGGGCTGGTGGAGGACCCCCGGCAGGAGGAATGGCTTGCGTCTCGATGTCCACATAGGACAAGGGAGTGGCAGGACGATGGGAAATGGTAGGCAATGGAGGGTCCACAGCCATAGGAGGGGGGGAGGAGCCAGCAGAAGGCACAGGGTTCCCACCCGCGGCCCGCATGTACTTGCGAAGGAACTTGTTCATTTGCAGGTTGATGAAAGGTTTAGGGGGCTCGCCAGTGTGGAGGGCAGCCTCAGCCCGGAGGTGTGCAGCAGTCCTCTTCTCAGCGAGGGGGAGGGCAGACTCAGGATTAGACATGAGACAAAAGGGATGGTGGTGGTAGAAGGTCAAGAAGGCCTGCTTCTTGTCTTCTTACCACCATCATCTCTTTTGAGTTTTTTCTTTTGCTATGGCCCCCAAACCTCGCATCCCCTCTCTTGGTCTATCTCATGTCATTGTGGAGTGTGTTGAGCAGGAGGCATGCCCCAAGCATGCCATCTACTTCGCACATTATGATGCTGCTCGTGCCTCAGCTAAGCTCGATCTGCCTAAGTCTCCGGACAATGTGGCAGACGACATCATACTTTCCTTCAACCCCTTGACTGGCGTGTCTGAGATGTGGCCAGAGTCTACACGCTCCCCCATACTCGAGGAAGACATTCCGGACAAGGAGGCCCTTTACTTGGACACGGGCAGGCGATCCCCATTGCCTGTCCTCTACCCTTTGCCCACTTTTCCCCCCATGGCTCCTCAGCCTCACATGCCCATGGACACCTCACCGCCTCATGCCCAAGAGCCTAACCTGCCTTGTGCTCTGCCACCACCTCGTGTTGACCCTGCACCCAGGGTCACAGGGCCTGGCCCCAAGCCCCGCCCTGTCACAATGGTGAACATGCCTTTTCCCCCATTGACTGATGACCCGTTGGTCTTTGACTACCTCAACCTCTTCCGCCGCACCTGGTATCTGTCAAAGGATGCCATGGTAAAGCACATTCAGTCTGCCCAGCGGACTGAGGAAGGGGTTTTTACCTGGGTTGAGTTCACTCCCCAGTACCACTCTTTCCTTATTTGTTCTGCTCTGTGGCTAATCCCACATCAGATGCTTATGGCTAGGCCACCTGCCACACTGGTGTGCAAGCTGAAGAAGGTTATTTTCATTTTTGTCTGTGAGATTCTCTCTGATGGACCCTGTCGGGGGTTCTTCAACACTACTCTGCCTCCTAAGGCAGATCACACTGCAAAGTGCAAGGTGGAGAAGAGCAAGAAGAAGAGAGAGGCCCAGAAGAAGACCCGGGCAGCCCAGCAGGCGGGCAAAGCAGGGGAAGAGGTGAGTTGTCTGGTTGCACCCAGGCCTTCGGGCTCAGGTAAAGAATGGGTGGTACCAGTTTTAAAGCCAGGCCCTGTTGCTTCTGTGCACACCACCCCCCTACCCTCCACTGCCCCATCCCCGCTCCTCAAGTGTACAAGGCCTCTGACACCCACGGAGATGCAGGCCCTCAAGGTCATTACTCGGGAGGATGAGAGGAGAGTATTGGTCTTTAGAGAGCGCTGTGGTATGCTTACTGAGGAGGATGCACAGTGGCTGCACAGTTTGAGAGAAGAGGTAGATGCTGGGAGCCCTACGATAGGATTGGGACTGTCAAGTCCTCAGGACTTCTAGTACACAT
Source organism: Russula virescens (assembly GCA_003316435.1). Lineage (NCBI taxonomy): Eukaryota > Fungi > Basidiomycota > Agaricomycetes > Russulales > Russulaceae > Russula > Russula virescens. Next base: position 35,691 of record QFEY01000593.1, on the reverse strand, counting down.
TAGGTCGAACTTCCCTTATTTCTCCTGCCAATTGCAGACCTTTCACATGGAAAAAAAAAAAAAAACCCCCAGTCTGTGTTGAGAATCGTGAGACCTCTGAAATAAATGAGGTGAAGCCACGTGACTGTGGGACCGCACATCACCCCAAAGGGGGATATAGTGGGTAAAAGCACAGTCAAGAGAAAATATGACCAGACTGGGGTTTGAACCCAGGACCTCCCAGTTATATCCTGGTAGCTCTAACCACTGAGCTATCCAATCTTGAGTTCTGAAGTGGGGTATTGGCTTATGACTGATTGCCATTCCAACAGTCTGGTCATATTTTCTCTTGATTGTGCCTTCACCCACTATATCCCCCTTTGGGGTGATGTGTGGTCCCACAGTCACGTGGTTTTACCTCATTTATTTCAGAGGTCCAATGATTCTCAACACCATCATTCTGGGGGGAGGCACTGGCATCCTTTGTGCATGTCCACAACAGAGTCATGACCTCTGTTCTTCCATCTTCCACCCCTCATGAGGCATTCCTTGGGAGCAAGCCTGACCTATCCATGCTGCGAGTTTGGGGCTGCACAGCCTATGTTCTGGTGCAGAAGGACAAGAGGCCTCTTGGCAATCTGGGATCACATATGGAGAAGTGTGTCTTCATTGGATATCCACCAGGATACAAGGCATGAAAGTTCTACAACCCTGTCACTAAGAAGGTTGTCATCTTGGAGAGAGCAGACTTTGATGAGAGATACTTCATCAATCAGAGGAGTTCCACACCTCAATTGCCACCCCCTCGTCCTGATACTCTCCTAGAACCCTCCCCTCCTTCCATACCTCTCCCTGCTGTCTTAGACGACCTGCCAGATGACTGCACTCCTTCACAGATGCCAGTTCATGGGGGAGACAAGCCTGTGTGTTCTGAACTGCCCTCTGCTCCTCCAGACAGCCCTCCATCACATTCATTCTTCCAGACTGCTCCTACATCATCCTCTCCTTCTGCCTCATCTACTCCAAGTCATTCTCCTGCTCCAACTGCTGATTCATCTGCTCCATCTCGCCCCCAACACACCAGGCGACCCAGAGTGGAGTGGCTCTCAGAGCAATGGACCATTCTGGAGAGATACAGACAGAGAAGAGAGCCCACTCCTGCATTGCCTTCATCATCTGAAGAGGATGATTCTGATGATCCACTTGACCTCCTCAATGCCCACTCTGCCTCTGTCACTGAGCCAACATCATATAAGCAGTCTCAACTACGTCCTGACTCAGATTTGTGGTGAAAGGCTTGTGAGGAAGAGATGGAGGCCCACAGGCAGCATGTGTTATTGTGATTTGTGGGCCAAGCATTGGAGCTATAGCTCTGTGGTGCCAGTGTAATGCTCCAGACGCATTGTTCGGGATTTCCCGTGAGTTTCAGCTTAGTCAGGTTGATATTTGGTGCAGAGGAGTGACTTTTAGCCTTAGTCTTATTTGCTCCTCTGCAGTCCCCTGTGGTTGTCTCTCAACCAAGGGCCCCTCTAGGACATATTTTAACAGAATGGCACATGGGAGATTGTCAAATTGCCACCTGGGAAGCATGCAATTGGCTGTAGATGGTGCATGAAGGTGAAACACAATGCTGATGGCTCCCTGGATCACTACAAGGCCAGATTGGTTGCCAAGGGCTATTCTCAGTATCCTGGCTTTGACTTCAAGGAGACATTTGCTCCCACTGTCAGATATGCCACCATTCACACCATCCTTTTTTTTTTTTTTTTTTTTTTGGTGATAGTAGTAATATAATTGCGTCACAACTACAGTACTACAGAAGACCCCGAATAGGGGAAAAAGGGAGGCAAGGTAGGGAAGTACGTAAAGTAATAAGGGGTAACGAGGGGCAAACCACACCCCCACGCCCTGTGAGAACCCCACCCACGGGGAACCTGGGCCGACACACTACCAAGCCTAGCCTACGTGGGAGGCCATCCCGGCCCGAAGGCCTAGAGCGATGACGCATCGAACAGAATCCAGTAAGGCCCAGACCCGCGAGACCCCGTCTAGCGCCCGTCCCGCGGGATGCATGAGGCACCCCGCAGGCGCAAACCACCCCACAACACGCACCCCAAGGCAGACCGTAGCCCATCCTCTAAGCGCGATAGGGGGTACCCCGAAGGGCGAGGTTGGTGGAGAGGGAACCTCCCCGCCATTGCTGACAGGAAGGGGAGTAAGGTAGGACTATTTGTGCATATTTCAGCACGGGGAGCGCCATAACCCAGAAGGTGCTATTAAGGGAGCACCACAACCTGTAGGACTATTCGTGCCATTTCAGCACCGGGAGCACCATAACCTGAGGTGGGACTATTCGCTACCCGTGAGGGCCGCTGGAAGCGCCATAACCAGGGAGGGACTATTGAGATGGGGGAGCACCATAACCCCAAAGGAGTGGACGATCCAGTCCGAACCCTTTACCCCATGGTGGTGGTAAGAGGTCAAGAAGGTCGTTCACACCATCCTTGCCATTGCAGCCCTGGAGGACCTTGAGCTTTGCTCCATTGACATCTCTCATGCCTATCTCAATGGGGAACTTGAGGAAGAGATCTACATGCAGCAGCCTGAGGGATTTGGGGTCAGAGGTCCAGAATATGTCTGCAAGCTTTGCAAGTCACTCTATGGACTCAAGCAAGCTAGCAGAGTCTGGAATAAGACACTTCATGCTGTGCTCATCTCCATGGGATTCAAGCGAGTTCTCTCAGATCATGGGCTGTACATCTATCACAGAGATGGGATTTGGATTTTCATGCATGTCTTTGTGGATGACATCACTCTGGCTGGGAATGATGCTGCAGCAATCGACTCCTTTGTCCAGGAGCTGTCTTCCCACTTCAAACTTCGTGATTTGGGGCCTACCACCCAACTCCTTGGCATGGAGCTACCAAAAAAAAAAAAAAAAGAAAAAAACTCCTTGGCATGGAGATTCACAGGGATCGTCCCAATCGCACCCTCTCACTCTCCCAGAGCAACTTCATCACCCAACTCATTCACCAGCATGGTTTACAGGATGCTAAGCCTGTATCCACTCCTCTCAACCCTGGATCTTGTCTCTCCACCTCCATGGCACCTCAGAATGATGCAGAAGCTTCAGAGATGTCCCAATGTCCTTACATCTCTGTTGTGGGCTCTCTGATGTATCTGGCTCTCACCACAAGGCCTGACATTGCCTATGCTGCCGGAGTTCTTGCCAGATTCAATTCCAAGCCTGGCCTGGCTCATTGGCAAGCTGCAAAGCATGTCCTTTGCTACCTCAAGGGCACAGTGGACCACAAGCTTGTCTACAAGCCCTCTGACTCTCCGGAGCCCTTCATCACCTATTCTGATGCTGATCATGGAGGCAATCCAGACAATGGGAGATCCACTGGAGGATATGTGGTGAAGATTGGGAGTGGTGCAGTCTCATGGAGCTCCAAGCTTCAATCCCTTGTTGCTCTCTTTTTTTTTTTTTTGGTGAAAAATGGAATTACGTGCAAAATCCGTACAATCTACACTACCTAAGCCATATACATGGGGAGAAAATCACAATCAGTAGGTTCCAGTAAGGAATGGCATTCTGTCAAAAGGAGTGTTACAAATCAATGTATATACAGTGTCCAACCTGCAAGATGATCCTGTACGTAATCCAACCCAACCACCCTACCCTAAAAGACGTGCTTTGGCCTGAAGGCCATACCATTGCCAAGAGGGTATGAAGCTTTAACAGGGAAGACTGACAAACATCTACATCAGGGGCGCAAAGGGAGAGAGGAAGGGGACAAGGATGGAACAGGCTTGAGGTCTAGGGTGATCAGTCAGAGGTGGTGTAATAGGCTGGGCCTGCCCATCAGCCCAGGTTGGGGGGAAATGGAGAGGGAAGGAGAAGGGGGGTGGGCGGCAGAGTAGAAGTCGGGGGTGAAGCAGATGGAGCCCGGCCAAACTGCAACATCCTGTTGGCCAAAGAGGCCAACTCTTGCTGCTCTGCGAGGTCCATTGCCAAGTGGGTGTACGTCCTTGTGTTCCGGAGGCTCAACAGCCATTGCTGCTTAAAAGCGGCAAGAGGGCTGGAGCCAGACACGGGAGTGTTAAACTACATCCTAGAGGGGCCCTTGGTTGAGAGACAACCACAGGGGACTGCAGAGGAGCAAATAAGACTAAGGCTAAAAATCGCTCCTCTGCACCAAATATCAACCTGACTAAGCTGAAACTCATGGGAAATCCCGAACAACGTGTCTAGAGCATTACACTGGCACCATAGAGCCATAGCTCCAACGCTTGGCCCATAAATCACAATAACAGAACATCCCTCAAGGTCGGCCTGATCAAGGATAGTGATGCATATCTAGATGTAGTTAACATAGATTGCTATGATATGATTATTGGCACTTTGTTTATATGGAAACATGGGCTGATATTGAACTTCAGCCATGACACCCTATCTTATAAGGGCCAAATAGTCCCAACACTGTCTGCAGAACAGGAAGATCTTATGATCTCCTGGAAACGATCACAAAGCTCTGGAATTCTTTAAGACACAACACCAGCTAAATAGCAGGCAAGTGCAATGGATGGAATTCTTTGCATGATTTGATTTCAATATTATCTACATCAAGGGAGAGTCTAATCTAGTCGCAGATGCACTCTCAAGGTACTATGAGAGTGATCAGTGGAATGAGCTGCAAGATGCAGCCCAATATGTAAACACGGATTCTTGCCTTAACCCCAAAGGGGAAGACCTACCCTGGGATCAATTTGAAGAGAATAGGGCTATGAGAACATCACTTGATGACTCCCTAGCATCCAATCACCCCCAGAGACATTGGTGTCCACCCAGGAGGCCAGATGAACCCATATCATATGCACCCAAGCATAAATTATCAAAGGCATAGAACCATGCCAAACACAAGCAGCAGAACTAGCTGCAAATAAAGAACCAGATCACCCTCCCCTAACAAAGGATTGATCTGATCCAAAGGCCCAAGAAGATCCTCAAGTTATCAATTCACTCAGTCACTACACAGACCTTCACCCTAGAGTAGAGGGCGACCAATCCCTCCTAAAGAATATAAGGAAAGGGTATAGAAAGGACTCATTGTTTGAGAAAGTAATCAAGGCCCCAGGGCACCATAAGAACTTCGAGATCATCGATGATCTTCTGTATACACACAATCAGGCAGGAGACTGTGTTCTGTGTATCCCATCGGCTGTGTACAGTAAGTGATGCTTAACAGAAGTAGTCCTAGCACAAGCACATTAAGTGCTAGGACACTTAGGGCCACAAAAGACTTCAGAATATATTTGATGATACTATTGGTGGCCACAAATAGGACAGGACATTGAGCATTACTGCAAAACTTGCCCCATATGTCAAACAACCAAATCCAGCACACAGAAAGTGCCTGGATTACTACACAGTTTACCAATCCCCTTTAGACCATGAGAATCAATAGCAATGGACTTTGTAGGTTCATTCCCTGAATCAGGCAGCTTTGATTATCTCTGGGTAGTGATCTGCTGCCTCACATCCATGGTACACCTTGTGCCTATCTGTACAACTACTACAGCGAGTGAACTTGCCTGGATCTATGTCTGAGAGATTGTGCAACTACATGGCCTGCCACAATCTATAGTCTCCGATCAGGACTCTAAGTTCATGTCTAGATTCTGGTGAGAAACCCATAAACTTCTTGGAACTAAATTACTTATGTCTACATCTTTCCATCCACAAACAGATAGAGCATCAGAGCGAGCAATCCAATCTATCGCTCAGATCCTTCAAGCCATAGTAAGACCTGACCAGAAGGACTGGTCTGATAAGACACTGATGGTGGAACTCGCCATCAATTCAGCTATCAGTAGCTCATTGGGGTTTGCCCCATTCAAATTGAACTATGGGTACATGGCCAGAGCACAGTACTGTCCCTGGCGTGAAATACTTTGTAACACAGGCCTTCTTGACCTTGTACCACCACCATCAATTTTTTGCTATGCCCCCAAAAGCTACACCAACTGCTCTCCCTTGTTCTGAGAAGACCAAAGCAGCTTGCCTTCGGGCTGAGAATGCTGTCCTATCAGATACAACCCCTAAACTCTTTGCCGACGACAAAATGAATGAACTGATGATCCAGCATCTGTTGGAATTCAGGAAATTCAATTTCGTTGCCGAAACCTGGAATGCCATGGCAGCTCACTCTGCCCCAGCTCCTCCACTGCCGACCAGTGCATCCCCTGCCCGGTCCTCTGTTTCCCTTGTCTTGAGCATGCCGCCAGCGGCTCCCAACCCAGTCGTGCCCCAGACCTCCCTTGAGGCTACTCCACCTAACCCTCCACCCACTAACCCTGGGCCCAGCTCACGTAAGTCGAACCCCCATGTTGCACCAGCTCCCACACCCGTGCCTAAGGCCTTGGAGCCCGTGGGGTCTGTGGATCTGATCCTGGTTTTCAAGCCGGGAGAAGATCTGTCGGTATTCAACTACCACAACATTTTTTGACGCAAGTGGTTCCTCTCCCAGGATCACATTATCAAGAACATTGTCTCCATGCAGAAGGACGATGATGGCGTGTACATCTGGGTCGAGTTTACTCCCCAGTACCACAGCTTCCTTATCTGATCAGGTCTGTGGCTCATCCTGCACCAGGTCGCTTCCCCATGCCTGCCAGCGCCCCTGGTGAAGAAGGTGAAGAAGGTTATTTTCACTTTTGTCCTTGAGGTCTTGTCCAAGGGCCCCCGTAAAACGGGGTTCTTTGATCTAGCAGCAGAGCAGCGCAAGTCGACCTGCAAGACCGAGAAGAGACACCTTTTTTTTTTTTTTTTTTTTTTTTTTTTGGTGGGAGAATTACGTGCAAATTGCCAAACACAACTACACAACATCGTGCTCTTGCAAAACTATGGAGGAGTTCCAGAAACCAGTCATACCCGAAGTAGTCAGCCCTAACCCTTCTACCCCAAAGGGTACCGTCTGTACATCTCCCCCGAAACGTTGCCAATCGCTGCATTGTACCCTCGATCGCCCCACTAACTCCGAAGATACCCCACCAGGGAAGTGGGGTGTATAGTAGAACTGAGGATGACGGCCAGACCACTGGATCAGAAGTCACAGCGCCCACGGTGTGACCCCTTCACCTAGGCCCAGCTGCCGGGCAGAAACCCCGACAATTCCCCTATCGCACCACGAGGCGCAACATGAGGAAGAGTGCCAGCGCGAGTTGGGCGCACCAGGCGAAAACGGGGGAAAAAGGAATGTCGTGCTGCCCAGGGAGTCGACCGGCAGCTAAGCCAGCCGAGGCAGCAGAGAGGCGCAATGAAGCACCAGACAAGAGATGGGAGTATTTGGTCGCATAGCGACGCGGGACCAGCCAGAACCGCGGTGTTTTGAGCCACCTGTGAGAGCAGCAAGGGAGACACTGAACCGGGGATAGGGAGTGGACGGGAATATTGAGGGAATCGCCATAACCCAAAGACCGCCTGCCAATGAAGGCAACAGTCGAGTAGGACTATTGAGGCCGAAGCCAGGGGAGCACCATAACCCAGTAGGACTATTTAGGCAGAAGAGACACCTTGCCCATGCTAAGCGCCAGGCCGCCTGGAAGGAGAAGCGTGCCCCTGCAGCTAACCCCACAGGCACGCGCCAAGCTTCTCTGCTCATGAGACGAGACAAGGCCCCACTGTCCAAACTGGTGTATGGCCCACGGCCCCCCCCCAATGATCATACCCGCCCTGACAGCCCAGCTAGCCCTAATTGCATCCATTTGGAGGAGGAGATGCAGGTGCTGGAATTCAGAGAGCAGAAAGGTTTGTTGATGGATCATGAGGCCAGTAGGCTGGCTACCTTACAGGAGTTGCTATATGGGGACATAGAGGTAGAGGGATATGTTGAGACCACGCAGGAGGGTGACGAGACAGTTTCCCACTATTATCAAACCCCACCTCCACACATGCCTGTTAGTAAGCAGGCCTAAGTAGCATGTTGACCTTGTTAAGGCAGAGTAACATTTCAAATAAACTACTTATCACTTAAAAAAAAAAAAAAAAAA